>OZ026815.1:3448968-3698348 GCA_964023185.1 Macaria liturata | reverse complement strand
ATTAACACATCGTTTAATAACAACTTTGCATCTCTTAACTAGTAATTGACTTTATACCTTTTGATGTCAATGCGATTCAATCAGCATTAACCTCTAAATTCCTTCCTTACAGAACATCAAAAAGGAAGTCAAAGAGGAGACTCCAACCAACGGCTCGTCCCCCGTCAAGTCTGAGAACGGCAAGGGCAGTCCCGTCGTCAGCTGGTTGTCAGACTTACCTCTCAAAACAGAGGCGAAGGACCCAGACAAAACTGACACCAGCTCGTCTGATGAAGAAGACGGAGGGAACTTCTCGACTCTCCGCGAGCTACTCATCAGACCGGCACCAGAGGGCGCTGAACAACAACCTAAGAAGAAGCAGAAAAAGTCCAAGTCGGACATCGGTGACGTCATATCCAGTGTCGTGGACAGCAAGAAGGAGGAAGATGAAGATGTGAAACCTTTCGCTCCAACGAATACAGTGAGCAGATATAATAACGCGAAGGGGAGTGAAGAGTTGCCGGTGCGGATAATGACGCTGACCGAGTCCAAGTTGTTGTACCCGGACGTACCGCACGCCTGGCTGTGTGACGGCAAGCTGCTGCATCTCACTGACCCCGTGCATCCCGGGAACTATAAGCCCTTCCAGGTAAATAAACTTGGTTTGATTTTAGCTTCTTTTAAAAACGAATTTAACTTGCACAATTTTATTGTTTGGATATTGGGATGTCAGTAGTCTGAAATTACGTTTGGTTAATATTAATAAACCATTTTTTACCTAAACAAAATATTGAGTTAATTTTGAGAACCTTCAGAAAAAACATATTCTTAAAATGACAGAATCATCGTACAAACAAATTGTTTTAAAGACCGCTAGATAGTATAGTACATGTGTCTAATGTCACTATTTCTCGTTGTTTCCAGGACCAATGGAAGCGCGGCCAGCCCGTGCTAGTGTCGGACGTGTCCACCATCCTGGACAAGGACCTGTGGAGCCCCGACAGCTTCTCTCGGGACTTCGGCGATACGCGCGTGGATCTAGTCAACTGTGCCTCGGGGCTTGTGGTACCCAACCAGCCCGCCAGCAAGTTCTGGGACGGCTTCGAGGTGGCCGCCAAGAGACTGCGCGACGAGCGAGGCGCCCCCATGGTGCTGAAACTCAAAGACTGGCCCCCCGGTGAAGACTTCGCCGAACTACTGCCCACTAGATTCGACGATCTGATGCGCGCGCTGCCGCTATCAGAGTACACGGCTAGATCTGGACGGCTCAACCTTGCCGCGAGACTGCCAGAGTGCTTCGTCCGACCTGACCTGGGACCCAAGATGTACACCGCGTATGGAGGTGCCGGGGGTACCACCAACCTACACTTAGATGTCAGCGACGCGGTCAATGTGATGGTGCATGCGAGCGCGCCGCAGGACGCCCCCGAGAGGGCGCGGGAAGCTGCGCGCGCCGCGGAGGAGGCGGGCGTAGACGTACTGTCACGTCGCCGAGCCAGGCTGCGGCCTCCCGGCGCGCTCTGGCACATATACGCGGCCAGGGACGCCGACAAGATCCGCGACTTCCTGGTGCGCGCGGAGCTGGAGCGCGGCGCGCGGCCGCGGCCCACCACGACCCCGTGCACGACCAGACCTGGTACCTGGACGCGGCGCTGCGCGAGCGCCTGTACCGCGACTACGGCGTGGAGGGCTACGCGGTGCTGCAGTGCCCGGGCGACGCCGTGTTCGTGCCGGCCGGCGCGCCGCACCAGGTGCGCAACCTGCTCGACTGCATCAAGGTGGCGGAGGACTTCGTCTCCCCCGAGAACGTGTCGCGCTGCTTCGAGCTGGCGCAGCAGTTCCGGCGCCTGTCGCGGCAGCACTCCAACAAGGAGGACAAGCTGCAGATCAAGAACATCGTGTACCACGCCGTCAAGGACTCGCTGTGCTGCCTGGAGGACGTCCTCGCGCTCGCGCAGTGACTCCGCTCCGACCAGCATTTGATCTCAACCTCGAACGTAACGTTAATCGCTAAGTTCCGCATTTAACCGTAAGATGAGTGTTTGAGGCGCTGTGCGCCGTGTGGCGCCACTGTGCGCCGTGTGGTGGCGCCACTGTGCGCCGTGTGGTGGCGCCACTGTGCGCCGTGTGGTGGCGCCACTGTCGCGTGTGTGCAATGTTATGTAAATTAGTCTGATTATGGTGATATCGTTAGAGACGTGGATATGTTTTTATGTTCCTTAATCGAAATACAAATAGACTCTTCGGGTTTGTCTACGGCTTAATTGTAGCTATAGTATGTATTATTGTGTAAATTTTTTCGATTCGAATTCCATCGAGTGCATAGTGAGAGGAAGTAATACGTTTAAGTTATTGTATGAGTAAACATATTCGCTGGGAGCATTGTACATTAAAGCAGCGTCTATGTAGATAAGTTTATCCTATTCTTAGATTTCTCAATTTGGTTAGTATGTTACGAAACGATAGTTAAAAACAAAAAAATATGAGACAATTTCATTTTGTCCTTTTGCTGTATTAGCAAGTTTTTTTGTACTGTGTATATTATGTATGGTTATAACTTGGAATAAAAAAAAAGATGTTTATATTAAAAGTGGTTTTATTTTTATTATTTTGAGTCGTTGAGCTTTATTTACAAAAGTAAGAAGTTTAAGACCTAAATATTCCCATTAGTAGGATTTAGTAGGTTAAACATTTAACAATTCTAATTGATAGTATTTATTCATTACAATGATCCCTTTGTAACTGACTTCAAAAAAAGAAGGTTATCTTAAAAAACTTTCAGAAATCTTTTCTGAGAGTTTTTTATTGGTTTCATGTTTTGGCGCTAGGTGCATTGAAACTAATGTTTTTTTTCCGTGAATCAAAAGAGTTACAATACTGTATTGAACTCTGGCTTACATCCATATATTTTTGTTTCGTACGTCATCTATGATATTGTTACGAAAACACTTGTCTTTTTGTTGTGGGACTATATAGTTTCTTTATAGGTATACTGATAGTTGACGTTGTCATTGAAATAACACGAAAAGTAGTTCAATAAAGTAATAATAGATAACGCTGCTCAACAGTTAATAACATGTTAAGATGTTGCGTTATTTGGTGTAGTCTTGGTTCTGCTACTCGATAATAGATGGCAGTGTGAGTACATAGCACAGAGGTTTTAATATTTTAATATCTAGACAACAAATAAAAAACATAATTAATTAATTGGAGTATGTCCTTTATGTGCTTTAAGAAAATGAAAAGTGTGTAGAATTATAAAAAAGAAAAATATAATAAAATTTTATTTTTATTTCATATTTTTAACTTATTTACATTATGTGGGATATGACATGGCTAAAAGGAACAAGATATCAGATATTTCTACTCTTACTAATTTTTCACGAATAATTAATGAAAAAAATATATGTAAATAAATAACTAAAATAAATAACTAAGCTACAATAAGAAGTGCCTGATAGTTACATTACATTATTACAATTTCAGCAATCTGTTGCTATAAGAAACAAGCAGGCACTTTAACTGATCGGCTGGTGTAAAACTGTTTTTTACATGCATGTTTATTATGTATTAGTTTTGTATATAAAGTGTTATGATTTGGAATAGCAAGGCATAGAAAATTTATGTTCCCATAATATGTGGTGATTGATGGTTGTTTATTGACAAATTACTTTGATAGTGTAACACAGGGATTAGGTATAAATAATCAAAGCAGTCAGTCCAGGCCTTATAAAAAAAAAGCCCTTGGATGGGTGATCAAAAAGTGGCATTCCATTTGAACGTTTCCGTGGTTCGATTTCTCACTGTAGGCACTACCTCATATATAAATATTTTTGATAGATAGTTATCGTTCAATTATTGCGCTTATAAAAAGATGTCAGTGCATTGACGTGCTATTTTATTCGCCAGTACATGTGAACTAACGGCTATACACGATTTATATATATGTATAAAGGTACACAGACTCAACACAGAGTAATTCCAAGAACCGGTCAACAATACAGTCAATGTGAATAGCAGTGAATTAGCAACTCAGATGTAGTGTGATGTTTTATTGGTGAGTTTTATTAACCTATGTCAGATATGTCCTTACTTTTATGTAGTCTTGCCGTCTTATTACAAAACGCGTTTTTAATATTAGTCCAAGACTTAGAAAATAAAAAGTCGGTTCCTGTTGTTCAAATAACATACAAACAATCAAATGTCGACTTCAAATTGGGACGTTGATTTATCATTTGGTAACATTTTGACAGTTATTTCACATTTCGAAGTATAAAAACGGACTGCATATTTTCTCAAAGTTCTGGACTAATAGTTAAACCACGTTTTGTAATAAGGGCCTTGGTGTTATATAATATGCAGCTGCATGTAGAATGTTGTGGTCTCTGCAGCACTGAGATTTAAATTGGTTTCAGTACTTCTCTCTTTTAGTCGTATTTTCTCATGACTGAGGGTCGTGACTCCCCTGCAAAACTCTGTACTCTGATGTATATAGGCACGCAGGCCCTTCCACGGAAGGCACATGTGTTCCTCGGTTCCTCTTAGTACTTACATAGTTATTTTTCTTTCTAGTTGTTAAAAGTTCTATAAGATACCTAGACCTAATAAGGATAAGGTCACAGGTATAAACTAGCTAGTTAGATACATACATAAAACGTTAAGTAGTCGTTTCCTGTCACGAAATGTTGATTTATAAATCCTCTGGATGTATCTGCTGTTTTCTAGACTTGAGCTACATGTATAGTGGGTTTATAAGACCTAGATGTAGCTTTAACTGCTTTGATTTAGTTAACTATCCATATCAAGATAATGATAAGACCCGCACGAAACGGTACGCTTCTACCTTTATTGTTCGTACCGCAAGGTTGTGGAACTCCCTGCCTGACTCTCTGTTCCCCACGCACTATAATCCAGCGATCTTCAAAGCTAGAGTGAATCGGTTCTTATCGGGTAAGCACGCTCCATCTTAGGCCATAGCCTTTGCTTGCTATCAGGTAAACTATGGCCAAGTGCAAACCCGTTCAAGTTAAAAAAAAAAAGATTGTTGTGATTTTAAACAATGCATCATTGCCTGGAGTTATTTATATTATACTGCCCATGAAATGTTATATTTTATCCATCTCCATTTATTTTATGCACATGGTACCTAGATTTATCTACCATTCTCTCAAAATAAGTTTCGGCTATGCTAAGTAAACGTGCCTATATTAAGTTAGTGTTTTAAAATCTGTTACCTAATTAAGAAGCAGACGCTAACGCCTATTCTCATAAACAGTTTATTTGTGCAAAAACTTTATAGCCGAACTTCCCTTGCGTAATTTCTAGCGGAACGTTATTTGAATCATGCATAATATTGCTAATTTGGGAACTCAAACCGTGTGTCCTTGATGGTCTTCCTCCAAACGCCAACAAATTCGAACAATAGCGAGGAATTTTAACAAGAACCAAAGTCTGGGATGATAAAAAACACACTAAAGTTTTTTCCACTGCAAATAAATACGCTGACCCCTTTTAATGTGGAGTCGGCTGTTTTAAAACTGTGTTTTGTTTTTCATTGCGGGTCTTGTTTGCTCGCTTAAGATTTATATTGAATAAAGAGTTCAATGGTCACGTTTTTTCTGTGTTTATCAGATACAGTCGGTGCGTATAAAAGTGTATCAGACTCCCCTCCAAGGCAGGTTATAAAGAGGACCGGTTACCTCTGTGTCGTCAGTCCACTCTCATCCATCGAGCGCGGAGTCCAGTTTTCGCAATAAAAATGAAAGCAGCAACTTTGATCGTTTTTGGTAAGTTTTGCGCTATAAATAAGTTTTTGGCAACAATGGGGAGTTGAAAGCCGGTTATTTTTGGGCACGAATTTGTGAAACGCGTTGAAGTCTTTTGTATTGGAAAATTTATGGGAACGTATTTTCAGTACTGTTTTTTTATTTATTCCGTGTTATCCGTGTATAATCTGATGGTGTTTTGCATATCAGTATGACTATCAAATGATGATGGAGTTTGCTTTTATGTGTTTCCCGCGTATTTTTCTTTTGTTGTTGATTTTAATTTGAATTCTTTGTTTTCTATGCACCGTTATGCGAAATTTCATTCTGGTGGGTTATTTTCATGCAATTCTTTACTTACAAAATGGAATTTTTGCCATAATTTGATGTGACTGAGATGACATCATCATGATCGACCAAATGTAGGGTTATTTATATTGCTTTTGCATTATAGGATATTATTATAGGATTTACATGTACTGTACATAGGATAATCAGTACGTTTGTTAGTACATAAAAAATATATGCAGTAACGCGCGAAAGTTAGTATTCCTCTTTCATCCACAAAGGAGCGGCAATTATTCACTTTTTTATTTCGGGAGTAGTACGTACCTAGGGTTTGAAAAAGACCTTTTGTATTACGGGCAAAGTACTATATAATAATTTGATATAACAGCCACAATAATAAAGAACCCTATTACCTTAAATCGACCTTGAAATAAACAACATAAATTGACTATTTGCCGTACCTACGCTTCCCGACGGACGTGTCTCAAAACATTGTAGTTAGCTAACTGACCCTTCCTGTTGTTATCCTGGTATTTTACGACTCTGCTCTTGACCATCTGGATGTACAACCAACCGAGATCATGAGAATCATGAACACCTAATTGAAAAAAAAAACTTCGATCATTGACGAAGAAATTGCAAGCACATTGATTTGTACTAACAAGATTAGCATAAATATGCGATATACATTATGTAAGTGATAAAACTAAGATATATATAAAAAAGAAACTTTAATAAACTTCAAGGCTGCTTTAAACCATTTATTTTCAAACATATATATAGTCATTTGCATAGTTATTTGTTATACCACGCCGGCTTCCAAAATTCCAAATCCAGGGTTTTTTTTCTCCTTGCCATACTGTATCATAAAATTCATAAACAGTTATTCGTTCTCGTTTCATTTTACCTTTTCAATTGGTCATGACCATCTAGACTAGTTATACCTAAGGTCATATAGCATATATAGTACTTAGATATATGTATAGCGTAGGTTTAATGTAATTCTTAGGTCATATGCTGAGTCAAGCCTAGATTGGATGAGTAAAGGCGGTGATTTTCTCATTGCATTGTTTACCTGATAATAGGTTAAAGTATGGTTATTGTTCAGAAGTAATTATTTTCTTTATTTAATGCTGTATAATGATAAAAAATATATTCTTGTTGTTATATTTCCATTTTAATAACATTTGAAATTTTGTTTTGTAATGAATACTAAATGAATTACCTACTAATTATTAACTGAAGCATCTGAAATAAAGGCTATTTTTATTTTATTTTATTTTATTTAATGATAAAAAAACGTACTCTATCTTTTTTTGTTATTTGCTCTGGATATAACATTTATAAATATTTAAGCTTAAATTGCTTTTAATGGTTAGCTATCCACAAAATAATGTGATATAGTGAATTATAACCTTATCAGATGCCCAGGCTATTCAGAATTAAACATACCTACTTATTTTGAAAAAAAAAATGCTTTTACGTACAGAAAAATCCTCTATAGATAGAATCAGCAAATTGAAACAATAACAAAAGTTAGCTAGCTAGTTATCAGAATAAAATGGTTTTTGTATATTTTGTGTATTATATCATCTTGTGTGATTGTAGTTTTATGCCAATTATATGAAAGAAAAAGGAAAGTAAACAAAAGAATTAACGAGATTAATTTATAACAACCATAATAAATCTCCAATTCCATGTAAGTACTATTCGTACACTACAAACGTTTTAGACCACTCTAATAAACTGTTGTGTTGTCCTCAATTTGTACATTTAAAGCGTATAACGGAAAAGAGAAAGATTTATCTAGACTAATCTAGAGCAATCTGTTTTGTTGATGGATATACATATTATATGTACATAGTTGGTCGATACCGTTGCACGATAAGTATTAGAGAGGCAGTATGAGAGACAACTCTGTTGTTGAAAGTTATCCAATCACACAGAGGGCCTTTGAGATGCCTTAACTTTTTGATCACCCACCCAAAGACTGAGCGCTTCGAAAATATCCGCTCCGCATAGCTGAACTACAAGCAAGCTTCATTTACAAAGCCTGTTTTATAGTTTGAATTTTAGAATTTTGTGTGACCAAAAGTGTCATAATTTGACTAGTTTCTGATGACAGGTAAAATCATAAATTCCAATTGCTTATCCTAGTATAGCAATACCAGAGTCCACGAGTACAATTTATAAACTTTCGACTTATCTGTTGGCTCTCAAATAAACTCACTTTAATTTGAAATGGTTTGAACGGACATGTTTATTATGAGACGAGAATAAGATGATTATTCTTCAATGTTGCAGATAAAAATATAATCTTTATACTGTTGAAAGCAAGTTAGTGTTTTCGTATCAAAATGTAATTAAGATAGGACCTGTATGAACTCTTTTAATGTCACAATATAGTGTCATATTGTTTTTATAATAAGCGTAGTTGAGTTAAAGAGTAAATGGATTCAATCAGATTATTTTATATCTTTGTTTCTCTGTATATATTCATCTCATTATAAGTACATGTGTTTTGCTTAACCTGCTTTTAAGTAAAGTTTAGAGAGAAAAACAAACGAACGCTTGTTCATAATTACCTGCGGACAAAATTTTAATTCAACCTTAGTGTGTTTATTTTAGTTTTATTGTAGTGATATGGAAGTTCTAAATGTTTGGTTAAAATTTGTAATGATCATAAATGACTTTACATCAATTTTTTTTATAATTATGAATAGATCTTTTTTTCTGACCAGATACATAAGTGAGATGAGAATTTTGACCCCAGAGTGGGCGGTACACATAAAGGAAATAAATAATGATTTATATACCGATATATCTACGTGCTTTATTATACCTACGTCCGCCATTGCTACCGGTTTCTTGAAGCCACTGTTACAGATTTGCCTTCCGTGACTAGAGGACCTATTTTAATTTATTTGACAATAATACTTTTATTGATTCTTTCCTTATGCAGTTTAGTAGGTGATGGACCGAATTTTAAATATAAATTCTTTTTTAATAAACATGGCAATGACATCCTATCTATGCGTATCTAGCTCATCTTACCATTTTGATTTGTTATGTAGAATAAATGACTAACTGGAATTACTAAGCATCGCATGAGACAGTTTTGTCTACAATAAGTTTAGTACCTAGAATGTATTACCAACTTTTTTTTTTAACAAGCAATGGAGTTGCAATTGTCCGTAATTCGCCTGATGGTAAGCAAACATGAGGGTCTAGGATGGAACGTGATTACCCAGTAAGAAACGATTCACTCTCGTTTTGAAGATCACAAGGTTATATTCGGCGAGGAACAGGGAGTCAGGCAGGGAGTTCCACAATTATCTTTGTGAGACCTACTTATTTGATATTACATATATTCTAGAAATAACTACAACACCTATCTCCCATATGATTTCCAGTGGCTGCCCTAGCCGTAGCCACCTGCCTCCCAGACTTGAAGAAGCTGAAGGAGGAAGGAGCTCGCAAGAAGGCCTGCACCAAGGACTGCACAGGAGTAACCTTCGAACCAGTGTGCGCCGGCAAGCAAGGGGAGAAACCTAAGTCCTTCGGCTCGGAGTGCGTCATGAACAACTATAACTGCGAGCATAAAGATAGTGAGTTACATTTTACTTATTATATTATAGTTTAAAAAACATGCAATATCATTGAGAACCTCCTCTTTTTTGAAGTCGGTTAAAAATACGACAATGTAATACCTATGGCATATATAAAAAATCTATTCAAAATACCGAGAAGTTGATGTACCTAACTGATACGTATGTACGTTATGTGAAGTAAACTTTGCTGGCAATTTTACTGATTTTATTGATTTAGACTGTATAGAATTTCCGCACAAGACAGAGAAATGTTATAAATGGTTTTAAACGCAAGGATATATGTATATAAGTTATATTCAAACTGGTGTACTAAATTAATTAATTAGTACCATATACATTATGTAATCTCTACTATGTAAAAATAAGTCGGGTTTTCCTTCCTGTCGCCATAACTCCAGAACGCAGGAACCAATTTCCACGGTTTTGCATTCGTTGGAAAGTTCTCGGGCTCCGTGAGGTTTATAGAAAGAAAATTCAGGAAAATTTTCAACAGCAAAGCGGGAAAACAGGGAAAATCATTTTTCACATGCAGCGCCATCTCTGATACATAGCATGTACTACATGTGGCGAAACGGAGTTCGCCGGGTTTGCTAGTGAAACAAATACCACAGAATGAAACATGATAAATTTGAAACATGAGTTTTAAGTCTAAAAGACACTTTCTAAGATTATAATTTAAGTGTTACCAGGGGAATGTCAAAATCAATAAATAAATCATCTAAAATGCTTGTACATACAGCTTGAGTATAAGTACATAATTTAATGTACATATATTTACCAGAACCCGGTTTTTGTATAAACAAGGAAGCGGAGTAGACGTCTAGATAATGTAATCTATGCGGTTTGAGACCTGAAAGCTTCAAAACAGGAAAATTGATACCAGTTCTTGGTACAATTCCTAACATCCGCCAACGCACACACAAACTTAACGTGACAGGAAAATTTCTCAAATGAGCTCACCAGTGCGAATAAAAACAGAGGACACATGAAGAAATAAAGAAATAAGATTTGATTTTTGTTGATATTTTTCGAAAGGTCTTAAATAAAGGCATACTTCGTATATTTTCTATTCAATGTATTATAACTTTTTTCACTTCGTGGAACTAGAAGACTAGAGTTGACGTTATACTATGGTTCAATGATTAATCAATATCAGACATATAGCTGATGCATCAGTTTATAGAAGTTCTACCAACTTTGATATCGATCCGTTATAAAAAATCAAGTTAAACAATAAAGATTTACTCATGACTGCCCCTCAGAATTCATTCATAGGCTCGTAATGGCCGACCAGATTCTACCACGAAAGGCATTTAGAACGCTTCTCCGAGTCTTGCTGGCTATATTGCAATATAACAGTTCAGTCACAGCCAAAAATATCGCTGAATTCAACCGTTTGACCGTCACCTAGGTTCGGTAAATGTCATTTACACAAAATTTGACTTCCTGTGTTGAGAAAACCATGAGTCACGACTCGCTCCACCTCTCACCATAGAGAATGGGGTCCATGGAGTATACAGATTTACTGGTAACTAACACGTAACCTTTAAAGGTGGCTTTATACGAGATATTGTAATTTGTGCAATATATTCTATGATATAAATATTATTTATCTTTATATCTTTTTACCTATATCAAAAGCAATAAATCTCGTTCAACGATTTTTAAAGATTTGAGATAAATATTCAAAATAAATAAATTTAATACTTAAATATTTTTGTTTTGATTTTTTATATTTGAATAATAGAAATGCGATCCACTATTTGTATGGAGCAGTTGTTTTTTCGCGAATTTTTAAAAGCCGTAGAGCAAATTTTGTTACGTTTGACCCGCTCTTAAAAGGTTATGCGTTACTTTTGAGTAACCCTGTAGAATGCTGTACCAATGGTGATGATATTACAACAGCAGTCACGCTCCGTCTGCCATGACGCCATGAGGTGTCGTGTTATGGTATTGTAATGCTGAGAACAATACCGTGGACCATAGAGTGCCATAGATCTAGGAAAACAAAAGTACAGTAGGTCTATATTGTGTGGTGATGCGGGAATGCAGGATTGTAGAACCAATAAATGTCACTGAATAATTTAGTAATCACTCATTCTAAAAAGTCCCGGCTGTTAGGCTAGTACGGCAGTCGCTAAGCCATGTCAGAGGCCCTTAGAGCGGTTTGAAAACTCTCGACACCAGAGTTGGTCACTCTCATTCGATAAGAAGACGATAGGATACTGTACTTACTTAATATACAATACTTAAAAAAAATACTTAAACTATAGATATATGTACAAGAGGGCGGCCTAATCACCTTGAGTGATCTCTTCCAACACTTCTTCATATGACACTTATAAATGTAATTGGACTTGTCTTATAGTGAAGCGTATATTTACATTTAATTATTGTAATAAGGGATAATATAACACTGGATTAATAAATTATTTCATTTCATGCCAAGAAGTAATCCAGCAGTCTGTTTTCACTTAACAAATAAATTAATATTTTAGTAGGTATGTAGTGTTTATTGAAATAAATATAAAGAACCCGTGTAATAGTCCACACAATACATATTAAACACAAGTTGTTTTTAAATTAAAGCTTGATATCTTATTAAATCAATAAATAGTTAAAAAAAAACCACAATGGCGCCGCGCAATCGCACTATAATTATTATTCCTCTTTATTCTTACTAATGTCAAATCTTTTATATTTCCAGCGCTCTCAAAAATCAGCAAAGGCGAGTGTCCCGGCTCCGACGGCATCCGTCTCTCTTAGATCTATCCAGTAACAGGAGAAGGAAAGAGAGGAAGATATGTTTGTCGTGTATTCTTAATTACCATTTAGTTATTAAGTTAATGGGTCTAAATACACTAGAAATGTAGGAAACTTGACTTTATTTCACAATTTCGTTTTAGATGTTTTTTTTTAATGCCTTAATATAAATATCAAGGAAAGTTTCTAAGAGCCCTCTTGGGGCAAAAAGTACTTTGGCTATGTGAGCATTATAAATATTAAAATAAAATTTGTAGTGTGCTTAGACCCTGCAAAGTAAATAATTATATAAGTTCTGTTACATTTTAAGAAGCTTTTGTAAATTGAAAGAATCCTAACATCAAAGAAGCTGTGATCTAGATGCTAGGTTGTAGAATGTAAACTAGTGAAACACCATTTTCAGAGTTTACTTTAAAACACCAGTTTATTTTTCTC
This sequence comes from Macaria liturata, assembly GCA_964023185.1. Lineage (NCBI taxonomy): Eukaryota > Metazoa > Arthropoda > Insecta > Lepidoptera > Geometridae > Macaria > Macaria liturata. The sequence goes on along the minus strand of OZ026815.1, from coordinate 3,685,507 downwards.
TAGAATATTTTTAAGCCTACCTAATAATTGTCTGAATTTTAGTAATTAGAGTTTGCTTTATTTAATGTTATGCATTTCCATTAAAAGCTTTTATTTTTCCATTTATTGTGGTTTTTTTCGCCCTTTCATAAATTCGTATTACAAAATAATTACATTTGGACTTAATAAAATACTGTGGACAATCAAATCATTGCTATAAAAGCAAAACTAAGTTGGTTTGTTGACGTTTCTTTCTTCTTGATGTAACAATGAAGCTACAGATCACCGCAATTTTTGGTAGGTATCTCAAATATCTGGACAATGATGTAGGCTATATTTTATCCTGATATGTTGCTTGGGAAAAGATTCGAAGACTTCTAGGTACTATATAGATAATACGAGTACACAATATTATGTTGAGAATAGATAGATAAAACTCTTTATTGTAACACACATTGAAAAAAGAAAAACAGAAACACAAAAGACTTAAAAAAAGTGCCACAACTAGAATAGTATGAATATACATAGAATATAACTAAACTAAGTAAGTACTAACCCTGAGTTAAGCTTATCAGAGTTAGGTCCAAAGAGCACTGGTTATGTACTAACTGACCTAGAAGATGGAGTAATATTGTGATAAACCAGACAGCTGGACGCCGATGTTTTCTTGTTAGGTATACATATAATAAATATTATGTAAGTATTTGTTGTACATGGTTAACGGAAAAACACCAGTAATTATTAGTATTAGGTACCTACGAGTTGCATTATATAATTCAACAACATTTGTTTAATACATTTTTGAAATATGTACCTATGTATAAATTTTGACAAGGGGCAATGAACTTGTAAACTTTGACAGCTATTTTTACCAAAAAATTACAGAAATCGTAGAACAAAAATTAGAAGATATTGTATATAATATTATTTTTCAGGAGAAGGTCTTGATAAGATCCTCTAAATTGGTGTTAATATGAATTATCTATCTTAAGTTATTGAGTCTAAATAGAATGGTATGAACGGAAATACATTTGAGCTACTGCATAGTAAATTTATTAAGGGAAAATTATTAGCCGCCACGCTAGTCTGAACGACATCATTCGCCGGGCTTTTTCCACTGCCAATGTTGCAGCTATGCTCGAACCGAGCGGCCTAGCACGTGACGATGGAAAAAGACCTGACGGTGTGACTCTTGTGCCCTGGAAGTTGGGTCGGCCCCTTGTGTGGGACGCAACTTCCGTCGACACATTGGCGCCGTCTCATCTGTCTTTGACACGGTGTCGGGCTGGAGCGGCGGCTATTATTGCCGAGCAACACAAGAGACGCAAATATGCAAACCTCGGCCGAGGTTACATATTTGAGCCTTTTGGAGTCGAGACTTTTGGGCCGTGGGGATGGGTAGAAAATAGGTAGTATGGGCTCCCCCCATACTACCTATTTTCCATAACCTCTCGGAACGCTTGGTTGACGCGACGCATGTCCAAAATGCTGGCCTTTTTCTGGCTCAACGTATCAGCATTGCCATCCAGCGTGGTAATGCGGCCAGTATGCTGGGCATGCTGCCCTCTGGTAGTGGGCTGGAGCACTTAGATTATCTTTAGGCTTTTCTAAAGATTTTCTAAGTGCCCCTTTTTTGTAGTAGTTAGAAGTAAGTAGTATGTTTAGTTTTTCTTCCCTTGTTTTTATATTTTATTCAATAAAAATATACAATTTAAGGGGAAATAATAGGCCAATTACTCGAAATGTTTATTTATCTAATTTACTGACAAGCTGTCAGTTTAAACTCGTACTTGGTACAATAAATAAAATTATTACATTACAAAACATGTACTTAAATAGTAGATCTAGTTCAGTTAGAGTTAGATGGAAAAACTTTGGCATTAAAGTGATTAGAAGAAATATAAAATCGTATACAAAACGTATTAATTTTGAATTTAGAAAGTTTAATACAAGGCAATTTGACCTAATAATAAATCACATTTAATTATTACAAATGATTACTGCGTCGTATCAAAAAGATTTTATATTCACAATTTTAATAGGCAGCTATAATAAAAAATATGTATTAAGTAACCTAAAAGTATGTAAGCAACTTTAATTTGCACTTTGTGAATTGATTGAAATAGTCCAATTATCAAGAGAAGAAATAATTGTATGTACCTGTTACCGTCCTTCCGTATAATCCCGTATTGTATACAATGCCTAGGCAATGTATAAAATACCTTAAACGCGTAGGCAATGTACGAAATATTATTTATATCAATTTTATACAGATTGACGGTAACATATCGAATAATGAAGAAATTCTGTATATATAAAAAATCTTAGACTGCTTATTTACGTAGCCTTAGATACACACACATTTATGTGAGTGTGTGTTAGGTGTGTATGTGTAGCTGGCATTTTCTGCTACTTTCCAGAAAACGATCTCAAAGTAAAATATGAGATAAAAAAATAGCTTACATTTAAGAATAAAAAACTATGAAAATAATAAGATTAAGAGATGAATAGAGTAGGTAATTAATTTAAGATTTTTTTATCAGCACTCTCCCAGGCTCGTGATTGCATAAACTGAAACAAAACAATATAATTAATAAATAACATGGCTTTAATAAGTCACATTAAGCATCAGCAAATTGCTGCTCGCCTACAAACCGAATAAATAAATATTACCAATGTTATTTGTATATTACCTATATAATTATAAAAGATTGATTGATTGATTTACTCTTACATAAATTATCATACAAGATTTCGACTGTTATCAAAAGTATTTTGGAGAAATCACCTTCACGAGTTTTCAATACCTTTTTGAATTTATGATCAATCGGTAGTGTCTTCGTACGGTTTGTGATATTACTTGCGAAAGGTCATGTCATTTATTCACCAAAACATAAACTGAAAGTATTTTCTCTAACTAACCCTGAAGAAAAAACGAGTATTATTGTAAGTTTCACATTTGACTAGTCTATCTATGTATCCGTTGCATTCGTTTTAAACATCAGCCATAAGAGAGTAGGGCGCAACGACATCTAATTCATACTATCTTAATGTTGTTAGAGCGGCCTGCTTGTCGTTTGTTTGCCAAGCACATACTTATGGGGCACTTCAGATGTTTTTGACGCGGCTTAATAATCAACTATTTGCATTATAGAACCAACCCACCAGTACTCGTTTTTTTATGGAAGTTTTATTATCAATTTCATGGAAATACTCACACGTGCTCTCACGGCAGGACACTGCTTCTAGCTCACAAAGCGTTGCAAAGGTCCTAGCAGTGCCTGCAGCATCGAACGCACAGACTGGTCCAGTCGGAGGAGCGATACATCTTCCAGCACATAGAGGAGGAGGAACCCCCTCCCTGACTCTTCCGCGGAGTATCTCCCCTGGATGCATGGCGTCGAGCACCTCGTTGGGGCTGCCGACGCGGGACGGCAGGAACGGGAGGCTCGCGGAATGCACTTCGCACCATGCTGGAATAGAGATGGGGGCTATGAAAGAAAGTTTCCTGAGAAATAGTTTTAATGTAACATTTTTGTTAGGCGATAAAATTATGTGCGTGTGAGGAAATTTTAATTGTGTATATTGTATATTTGTAGATATCTATAGTTAATATTATGTTTCAGACTTGTAAATAAACATTTGCTGACATTTTCCAGAGAAATATTATAGTTTTGATATAACATTTTTGCAAGGCGATAAAATTATGTGCGTGTTATTTTATAGAATAGACTAACTAATAGACCCTAATAACTACACGTTTTGTTTCAAATGAGTTTACATATTAAAGGTGTGTGCGCTAAAGTGCATGTGCACTTTTGCTAAGTCTTTTTATATACCATATAACGTGTCTACAGAAATAAATAAAATTGACTTGACTACAGATGAAAAATAAACTGCGCAATATACCAAATTAAGTTTGGCAGATTTTCACAGACAAACATCTCTACATTACGTATAAATATAATGTATGTACATAGGTACCGACACAATTTAATTGGCAAACATTTATTTACGCAAATCTCCTTGTCACAATAACAATGGCTGCTATCTGGCAGATAGCTAATGAGGCCATAACGTTACTTAATTGTTTCTTGTTTTATTCCATCATATTTGCTCATTAGTCATTAAAGTGCGTTCGATTTGACCTATGACATGTGCGCAGATTATTCGGTCTTGATACTTGCATGTTTAACACTAAGAACTCACGGAGCGGTTTTTTCCCGCGCCCGGCCGCCGCGGTGGCGGAATCGCGTTTAATTTTCAAAACTCACGAAGCCGGAGGTATGTGCGGCGAGCGATTATCGCCCGCGAACAATTGCAACCGCCGCGAACAATCGCAACCGCACGGGAGTAAACCGCGTCGTGAAATGTGCTTGAGTTTTTTACATACATATCTGTATTCTACAAAGGCTGCGGTGCCGCCACCGCGGCGGGCGCGGGGTAACACCGCTCCGTGAGTCCTTAGCGTATAGCTTTAATTTGGCTATTGGACTGGAGTTGGACAATTGGAGTTCACAGGATGTATTTCTGCGTTAATACACTTTAAATACATTAACTGTACTTGGCAACCAAAAAACAGCAAGTTGACATGGAATTAGGCACAATCAAGAGTTTACATATCAATTAAAAGAATAATTAAAAGCCTAGAAAGTGGAATCCACGCGAATAAGAACTCATTCTAACGCGACTAGATAAATTAGAAATTCTGCTATACTAAGATAAAATGTACCTTAATTATTGAAGTAATAATTGCCCGACTAGTTTGCCCAAAAACGAAGAAAATTGAACGAACACATGAATGAACTATAATAATACAAACACTCTTTTGCCTTTACAATATAAGTACATATTATCATCGGATGCATAAGCAGTCATCTATCATACGACCTAAAGCCAAGATAATAAATCGAATCTCTTGCCCCTTGCCCTTTTGTACACAGTAATATTATCAGTGTTATTATTTTCCTATGCTAAAGTTTCCTGTGATCTCACTCTTACTACGCCGCAATAATATAATAATATAAACAATCAGATGGGCGTGCATCCATTGGAAGATGACAAACAAATCAAATAACATACCTTATGTTAGGTATTATTGATATGAAAAACATATACCTACGTATTGTATGTATTGTTTTGTTACTAATATTCTGTATTAACTGGCTGGAAACTAGGGCAGGGAGGATGTTTGTTAACTAGGGCAGGGAGAATGTTTGTTAACTAGGGCAGGGAGGATGTTTGTTAACTAGGGCAGGGAGGATGTTTGTTAACTAGGGCAGGGAGGATGTTTGTTATGTTGATGTTTTGTTGTATACTTGATACTCTTTTGTTGAAACTTTAGTTTTGTTGCAATACAAATACAAATATGGCAAAATAGAACATGATCAGAGTTACCCTGTAACCGTGTGTACCGTAACAACCTACTTAATTAGGAGAAAGTAAGACAATCTTTAAATCAGAAATCACAATATTTTATACCTACATTACCTACATTTCTCATGTACCTATTGTTGTTATTGGATTCAAACACTTATTACAGCCAAATCGTCTCTGCTGTTGAAAAGGAAATCAAACTTATAGAAGAAGTTTATCCAAGAACTTTAACCCTCATAATATTAATATGATTAGAAACAACTTTCAATAGCATATGTTATCTAAATATATAAAACTCAAAGGTCTGACTGTCTGACTGATATAGTGATCTATCAATGCACAGCCCAAACCACTTGACGGATTGGGCAGAAATTTGGAATGAAGGTAGATGTTATGACGTAGGCAACCGCTAAAAAATGATTTTTGGAAATGCCACTTTTAAAGGGGTGAAATAGGAGATGCAAGCTTTACTTTTTAATGCGAGCGAAACCGCGAGCACCCACTAGTATTATATAATTAGAAATAACTTTCACTAGTATCTGTAATCTGTAAATATAATGCAATTAGCACAGCTGGCCATTAACTGCATCACACATGCACCGACGTCCGGCTGTCTGAGCTAAGATCGATTCTTGCTGATTATAATTTAGATTGAATTGGTGAGCAACACAAATATTTTTTATTTGAAGTAATATTGTATCATAAATCCCCTTTCTTCTTGGTTTCTGAATTGGTCCTGACACGGAAAAGATTTTGACCTGCAATTTATCTGATCGCAAACAACTATTATGTAATAACTTTCTGAATAAGTATTATTTTTGAATACCACACATATTTTTGCATTACTTTGGTTTGTAAGCAAATGAATATGATTTGATTACTAAGATGTACTAACGTAGAGGTTTTTGGTGGTAATTTAATATATCTACGGCTGACTACTTTTATCACAATGAAGGATGATATTATATACTCGTATATGCGGGCCGTATACTGTTGGATAGATAAAATTCTTAACGTTAATACCATACTTATTTACAAAGTTTTTAAAAACATTGACCAATTTATATCGCCGATCAAAGAAAAAATCACCTGACCAAATAATTATTTCATATTATAAACATGTGTGACCCCAAGGGTTGATAACCTATAGTGATGCCAACCAGTCTCATATGATTTGCCCCATGCTTAGTGCATATACAGAAAACACTAGGTTAAAATGAATCAAATACATAATAGAATTACCCATATGTAGTTCGAAAGTGTCAACATAATTTAGGTAAATACGTGAAATAACGTGCTAATTTGTAGAGTTGTCTGATAACACCAAGTCAAGTCAAAGGTAATACGACAGAAAAAAGGCCCGCATATAAAATCTATAATAGTTCCGAAAAACACATAGAAACTAAAGCAAATAGATAAAGCTTGTATTAGCATGGAGTAAATTTGTTATAATAATATTTCTTTTCGGCGACACGGCTGAATGGATCCTATTTAAATTTAATTAAATAATAAATTAAATGAATGCGAGTTATTATGAGCTTGTGTGGTTATAATATAATTAATTAACTTTAATACCAATAACTACTTTATAAATTAGTATATTATAATCTATTTTGCAAAGAGCTGCGTATATAATATACCTAACAGGAATAAACAGAATGTTAAAGGATACATTATGTATTGACATCGAACATATAATAATATGGTATACCTAAACGAATGAGTATGTGGTTATGCGGTTAGAATTATCGCCAGGAAAACAATGTAAACTCATTCCTTATCTATTCGTAGTACTACGTAGATACAACTATAATCAGGAAAGTAACCTTTTGTATTGTTGATATTAATTATTCGGGTCTAAACAGTGGCCAATTCTGGTGTCGAAAATTAATCAAGCCCTGAGAGTTACTTAGGTTACGTTCTCTCCCGAAATAACGCAAGTGAAGAAATATGTAAGTGCATAAACTTACCAGCAACTAAAACTACGCAGAAAATAGCCTTCCCGTTTACCATTTCCACACAGTTCAGTCCAAAAAGTTTGTACACAAGAACACGCACGCAACCAAACTTTTTCAATTGGCGTCGATTTGAAAAATGAACGTTGGTTTGGCGCGATTATTTTTGAATTTAGAACAACAGAGCGTGTATTATGGATGCAAGCTTATCTGAGTACTGCAGCAGCAGGGGCCTGGCTTGGAGCGGGGGGGTGCCGGGCGGGGCTGCCAGATATTATTTTGATTTCTATGTTGCTAAATAAAAAATATTGCGCATGTAATGATGGAAAAAGGAGGGATGTACATTTTCGGAATATATTTTTTCAGTACGAAGGTAACCATTTGGTTACCGTTACAGTTTAGATATTTATCTAAACATATCATTTACTTATATATTTTTTTTTACTTTATCTCTTTGTTGTGTATTCTGTGCTCCTTTGTAGTTTGGTATCAATAAAAAACAAATATATCGCATGTTCGTGATTTCGATCCAATCATTGTCGTTACGATATAATACGACATTACACATGAAAGATGTTATTTATATAAACTTTTGTTTAATATCTTTCTTCTCCTTACATTTCATGCTATAACGTCTATTGATAATTGTTAAATCGTTTATGTTTTTATTCTAGCATCTGGCATCCCAGTGCCTCGCCTCGGGGTGGAGGGAGCGGGAGGGAAGCTCGCGATAACCTCCGACTACGGAGACGGAGGACGCACGATAATGTAGTTCGACTCACCAAAGAGGGTTTCAAACTCGCACCAAAGAGGATACATCTTTCGAATTCTGATTTTTATTACAATTTAAAAAGTTGAATGGAGGTTGGAATGCGATTACATCCAAGGAGGTAGTAAATTAGCATTAAAAAAGAATTTGTCTTGGGATTGATGATTTTTCACAGCGTATTTCAAAAATAGAATAGAGTTTGGTTGGTGGTATAGCTAAATTTTCAATCAAAATCGATTTCCATTTACCACTCATTTTCAATTTTATTTTAACTTTTGATTTGACGACCTTTTATGGAAAGTCATTACTTTTTAAACATGACATAGCAACCTGACGTCAACATTATGAATCACACAATTATGAATTATGAATTATGAATTATGAATTATCACGTCAACATTATGAATTATTATTATAGGTTGAAATTAGGTAATTATTGATTTATGTAAATTTTCATGACGTTTGCATTATGACGTTGCTTAAAACTTTGACATGTCAACCAAATTCGATCTTTGTATTCCGTCTTTGGCTGGATGGCCCAAAAATGATAGACCTATCTATTTGTACGGCAGTCATTGAGCCATATCAGACGCTCTTTGGGTAGTTCGAAAACTATCGACACCAAAGGTGACCACTTTCGTACGAATTTATTTAATCAGGTTTTTTCTTGAATCTTTATTTATCAAACAGTCTAAATTTTTGGCGGATAGAAGTCGCTTTTTCTGACGTTACAGCACATCAAATTTATCTACTCGTGGAACGAGGTTCCTTCTTCTTAATAAAATTCATTTTACCACTTAGTTGGAATTAAGTTATATTTGGCAAAGCACTTTGTTTCATTTCTAGTGATGAAAAATAAATGAACCTTAAAAAATTCCTTAAAAAATTACGTGATGATATTATGATGGCGCTGTGTGCAACGTCTCGAAATATTTATTTATTTATTTATGATGTCAAAGTTTAGAGTTAATATCGATTACTTTTTACTTTCGCGATGACAACATTGTAATCGTTGGAAAAAGGACAAATAGATTGAGGAAGTACTACACTACTACTAACTGGCGCCGCCCTAGTTTCAAATATTTTTTCAGGGTAGAAGTGTAAATTGTTTTTTATATATTTTTTATCAACCTACGCTCCCACTCCTGGGCTTCCCAAACTTCCACCATTAATAATTAATGACTGAAATAAATATACCTTTATTTACATTAATAAAAAGGGAAGAAAAACTAAACATACTACTTCTAAGGGACGTAGTATGTTAACGGACGGATAAGTTACAATATAGTTCTTGACGTAATAGGTACCTTTCCCATTTCTGTGGTTTAGATTTTGTGGTTTAAATCGATCGGGGAAAAACGATGATATAAGGAGGTGAATTATTTAATATAAATTTTCATTTAAATGACGCGTTTAAATGATTTGATGGTGTTTCGTCATAGGATTTACAATTACGTATGAGTGAAGTATCCTTGTGAGTCCAAATTTTAATGCAATATAAATTAAAGCATAGTTTGGTGACAAGCAGTGTTTTAGGATTCGTTCAGTTAGTTACAAGTGAACCTATTTTAAATAAGTTATTTTTTTTTCGAAATGGCAAACATTGTGAAGCTTCTTATTCTTGGTAAGATTTAAATTATAAATTAGAAGTTTTAATTGTAATTTATTTTTATTAAATAAAATTTTTCTTCGCTATAATGTGTAAAACTAATTTGTTATCCCATTTTCCAGCTTTTATAAGTAAGGGTTTGAGTGAAAATCTCGAACATAACATAGAAAAAGACTTCCTTTATGAAAATTGGCTTGCCAGTGAACATTTTGACGATACAAGCGAAGAAGATGTAAATCACCATGATTCAGGTAAATTTGGTAAGATTTAAAAAAAAAAAAAAGAAAAATCAGACATGGTAATGACTATTATTAGTCACTGGTTTAGTTTTCTAAACCTGTAGTCAAACATAAAATGTATTTTTTAAATAATTCAGAACTGTATAACATTGATTGATATGAACTTGACTGGCCTGTTAGCTTAGTTGGTAGTGGCTCTGCCTTCTAATCTAGGGGTTGTGGGTTCGATTCCCGCGTGACACAAGTATTTATGCATTTTAAAATGTATGATTACTTGTGTTGAGTCTGGTCGTTTGTATGTATAATAAGTATGTATTTACAAAAAAAAGTATGTAAGTATTATATCCGTTATCTAGTACCCACGACACAAGCGTTTGCTTAGTGTGTGGCTAGATGGCGCTGTGTGCAATGTCCCGGAATATTTATTTATTTATTTAACTTAGTTTTAAATAAAAGGATTCAATTTTAAATTTATTTATTTATTTCAATTATTTCTAGTGTTTATTTAGTTTGCAGACTTGTAATAAGAAAGCTCTGATTACCGACAAAAGTTTTGGAATGAATTGAAAAATCACAATACATTTACAACAATATTACTACTTATTATTTTACAGGTTCCTGGTCTGACGAATCTTCGGACTACGACGAAGAGGATATAGAGAATCTTCTGCTACCGAGACAATTATCAACTCCCGCTGCCGAGTCTAAAAGTCTACATCACATTACCACATCTCCAAAACCTTTATCCACATCTAATCGTCCAGTTCTTGTAACTAGCCATATTTCTACAACTACCCGCCGGGTCCCTAAAACTCTTAGGCCTGCGATTACACCTTCTAGACCTCAAACTAGTTCTAGCAATCCTTCAACAACAACACCCGCTCCGACTAAACTTCCGATGTGAGTATTTTACTTTACAGTTTTTTATAGAAGACTATCGCATGCGATTACCAATGTTAAGCAAAGGTTGACGCGGACAGTCTTTAGATGGGTGACCGAAATGGCATTCTATTTTGGGCGCTTTCGTGGGTCGGATGACACGTTAAATTGTAGGTCCCGGCTGTTTGTCTAGTTCGGTAGTCTTAAAGCCATGTCAGAGGCTCTTAGGGCGGCTTGATTAACTCTCGACACCAGAGTTGGCCACTCTCATTTGATGAGAAGAAGATAGAAGACTATAAAAATATCATCATACTAGGACTAGACATCATAGGAATCAGTTTTCACAAAGGTACAACCGAAAAATATAAAACTAAAAACTTAATCTATATCGCCTGAAACTATAAGTTTTTATTCACAGCAAAAATTAGTTTGCAAGAAAAAAGTTTACGCTAGTAGTTCTTCTAGCAAAAAAATATATAGGCGTTCAGTAATTGAAATTAAAATGACTAAAAACTCCATTTGACAATTTTTTTAAATCCCTATTAATTATTTCCAGGAGTATAACGTCACCTAGCCGATGGAACTGCATCATTTCTTGCTCAGCCACACCGGAATACAACCCAGTTTGTGGATCTAACGGAATTACTTATTACAACGCTGGAAGGTTGGCTTGTGCTCAGAGTTGTGGAGTTGGTAAGTTTTATAGTTTATTTACTTTCTTTATTTCTATACTCTAGGCAAGCATTAACCAGCAACAAGGTGCTACAAATTAAAATGTTTTGCACACGATACCAATATTTTGCACACATTCATTAAATTTCTCATAACAAAAAAAAAAACTAATTTACAGTAAAGTTTAAAATAAAATACAACTAACAAATAAAAATATTTTTTCTAAATTTTAAGGTGATTTTAAGGTGAAAAAATATGTTGGCCATTAAGTAAAAACAAGGTTTTAGTTGCGACATTTATTCTTAGGTTTTTCTTTAGTTTGTGACGTAGTTCTATTCTAGGTACATTTTGGCTATGCGAAACCCTAAAAACCCGATAAGGTTTCTTCCATCAGACCATAACATATGTAAATCTGTTATAGATTATAAAATAGTTGGTTCATTGATATATTTTAGGGACCGATATTTTTAAATTACAATTTATTACCAAAAAACCAAATAGTGCCAGACTTTAATTAAGTATGGTTGAGTGTCGTATTTTTCGTGTCATGATTTTAAAATGGTGTTGTTTATTTCAGATGTCACGCAAGTCAGAACTGGTAAATGCAATGGTAGAGATGCCCCCACCGTTTTTTCGTAAATGAGTAAAAATTACTTTACTTTATTTTTAATATATTTCTGTATTAGTTCCTTCTTTGCCATATTGTTTTTGAATTAAATATTATTATTTACAATGTTTTGTTGAAAGTATTGATATGAATGTAGGCTGTTAATTGTTATTTTTGTGTTAGATAATAAATAAAAGAATGATGTATCCTATTTCTGCATTAACAATAAAAAAATATAAGCAACACTGGTATTTTCATTATACATATACTTCAAGTAAATAACAATATTGGGTAATACCGATGAACAATTGGGTTAATTTGTATTATGTATTATAAATAATGTACTTATATTGAAGATAATACTGTGATATGAGTGCAATTATCTAGTACCTAACATAGGTAAGTAAATGACAACCTATGACCAGCATGCTTGCGCATTCCATTCAACGTGGTAATGCCGCCAGCATGCTGGGAACGTTGCTTACAAACTTTTTGTTAGTATAGGTTTTTTTAGGTGTTTTGTTTTTTTCTTTAAATTCGATAGGCTCACACTTGGAGAAAAATTGATCTTCTGTGGCACTATAGAAGGAAAAAGACAATTGATGCTAAAAACACTTTAAAAACTTACACGAAGAGATTCAAAAAAGTTATTAAGCTTACACAGAAAGCGCAAAATAACTACCACATCCAGAATGCGACGAATAAATCGAAAGCGACATGGGACGTTATAAATAATCAAAAATTACAATTTCCGAATGAGACAATATCTTGCATTATTACGAGTGAGGGTAAAAAAATAAGTGAACCTAATGACATGGCAAATCATTTTAATAACTATTTTCTGAGTGTTGGCCAATGTCATATAGATAAAACTAAAGGTAGACACGAAACATTAAATGGTATAGACTTGACAAAATCATTGTTTCTCACTCCTACAATACCTCAGGATATATGTAAAATTATTAATGCGCTTAAAAATACGGCTAGTGTTGGATATGATGGTATTCGTACAGATATAATTAAAAATGTTTGCGTATATATAGCCCCCGCACTTAGTCATATTATAAACGTGTGTATGCAATCTGGTATGTATCCTGATAAGATGAAAATATCAATAGTAAAGCCACTATATAAAAAAGGTGAAAGATCTAATGTCAGTAACTATCGACCAGTAGCATTAATCCCTGTCTTTTCTAAAATTTTTGAGAAAGTAATATACAACAAACTATATAATTATTTTGAATATAATAAACTTTTTACGAAACATCAATATGGATTCAGGAGAGATAAAACTATAAACATGGCAATCTTTGACTTTTTAAATAGGGTACTGACAGATGTTGATAAAAAAAAGAAAGTTATAGCATTATATATGGATATGTCTAAAGCTTTTGATAACGTTCACCATGATATTCTTTTGGATAAATTATATAAATACGGGGTCAGGGGAAATGCACACTCATTGATTAAGTCATATCTTAGTAACAGGTTTCAAGTTACACAGTTAAATAGCTTGTGTACTAAAACTACAACAATGGTGACATATGCTTCTGAAACAAAGCTAGTGAAATATGGCGTCCCACAAGGAAGTGTATTGGGACCATTGTTGTTTTTAATATATATAAATGACATGCCAAATATTACCAAAAATCATGTAACACTATGGGCTGACGACTGCACAATTTTATTTTCAAATGACAAACTTAGCAATATAGAATATGATATTAATTTTACTTTGACATCACTTATTAACTGGCTATTAAATAATAATCTTCAAATTAATATAAATAAGACGAACATAATGTACTTCAGAAATAGACACAATGAAAACTCTGAACTGGAAATTTACCATGAGAATGAAAAAGTAACAGAAGTAAAGGTTGCCCGTTTTCTAGGAGTGAACATTGACCAGAAGCTTGATTGGAAGGAGCATATTGATGGCCTCTGTAAGCGGGTACACAAATTCGCTTATGCACTATACCAATTACGTAAAGTCGCAAATGATAAAACTTTATTAACAGCTTATCACGGTCACGTAGCATCTATATTGCGTTATGGTATTATGTACTGGGGCAACTCAACTGACAGGATGAAAGTACTCAGGGCTCAAAAGCGCTGCATTCGATCAATTTGTAGAATTAGTAAAAAAACTTCATGTAGAAAGCGTTTTGTCAAACTTGAAATCTTAACTGTGCCTTGTTTATACATAAGTCAAGTAGCAATATTTGCTAAAACTAACTCTGAGCTCTTCAGATGGTTCCCTGAAAACTCCAGACATGCTGGAAAACTGCAAACGCCAACTTGTAGTACCGCTTATTTAGGAAATAGTATTATTTGTATGTTACCTACTGTGTTTAATAAACTACCTAAGTCAATTCGCCTCACTAATGATATAAACAAGTTTAAACATGATCTACACAAATTTCTGATTTCAAAAGCATACTACACCGTTGATGAGTTTCTCAAAGATGAACACAAAAATGTATGAGTAGTCTTAAGTCTAAGTATTGTGTACCTAATGACATTTTATTTGTAATGTAATTATTTCATCATATAATCGTTGACATTTTTATTATAATATCATAATTTGTGAAATACCTGTGTTAAAAGTTTTTTGACATTAGTTATAATATTTTTACTTTTTTAAATGTTATATTGACGGATTCTTTTAATTCAATTACTTAGATATCTTATGTCTGTAAACCTAACAAGGTAAAAACTAGCGTGCTAAATGTAAAATATTATTTAAGATCTGTACTATACCTAGTTTTCGGACAATAAATACATTCATTCATTCATTCATTCATTCATTCATTCATTCATTGACTGACTCGCCTCGATATTAAGCAAAATTATATTTTAACTAGTGGGTGCTCGCGGCTTCGCTCGCATTAAGAAGTAAAACTTGCATCCCCTATTTCACCCCTTTAAAAGTGGCATTTCCAAAAATCCTTTCTTAGCGGAGCGTCATAACATCTACCTTCATTCCAAATTTCAGCCCGATCCGTCCAGTGGTTTGGAATGTGCGTTGATAGATCACTATATCAGTCAGTAAGTCAGTCACCTTTGAGTTTTATATATATAGATTATAGTTACTTTACGTTTTATAAGTTGTTTTGTATAAATTTAATAAAGACCATATTGACCAGTAAATTAATAACAATACTGTTGCTACTTGGTTGATGAGTTGTTGTACTACGAAAGGGGATTTACAAACAGGAAAATAGTTCATTAAATCACATAGCGGTACTGAGTCAAGTAATAATCTGTCAGAATATGTCATAACATACTCCCAATAACAGGGATATTGTTCATTAGTTTGTCCTCAAATATAAGTGAACCTCGCCAGAATGTGACAGTCAGCTTTAGACCAGCGGAGGAAACACACCGTTTTAAATTAAATTAATTCATTTTAATTTATTCCGTTAATACAGTTTTTATTTTTAAATCATGGCGAAGTTGTTCGTGTTTTTGATTGTTGGTAAGTACGAGTGTGATATGTTTTTTAAAATATTTTAGTTCTGGTTTGGATGATACTAAACTTTTTTTAGTGTAGTTAAAGACTCTCAGTTTCGTAAAGTTAGTTTTCCGTCTTGTATGGCAAAGAGACTAGTTACGTTTAATATACATAATAAAATATAAAAACAAGGGAAGAAAAACTAAACATACTACTTCTAACTACTACAAAAAGGGGCACTTAGAAAAGCCTAAAGATAATCTAAGTGCTCCAGCCCACTACCAGAGGGCAGCGTGCCCAGCATACATATGTATTATATATAATAATACAATGACATATCTGCAGACAATATTTTTTTTAAGTAAGCAATTAAAAGGAGTCATAAACAAATATTTAAACACGTTTCATTACCTACCGAGTTACTATCACGAAGTTCATACATTACAACAAATATTACAAGAGATAGTGCGACCCTTGAAACAAATGGCTCAGATATTTTTTACAAACAAAATCATGATGAGAAATTTTAAATTATAGAGATTTATTATCAAGTATGTATGTCTACTCTTATATTTTTTTTTAAATTAATTATATCTGAGTAGACACAGTTTCCTAAGTTTGTTTTGTCTTTTCACGCGTTATCAATACTACAAAATCAAACAAAATACCTTCTCATCTTGATTGATCCCTGTTATTTTTTAAAAGAAAATCAGGTACCAAATTATGTGCCAGAAACTAAAAAACTGTCAAAGTCTCAGAAAAAGAACTAAATAAAAGTTGAATTGTTTTCACCGGTGTGTAATATTATTAAATCACAGCACAGGTTAACGTCTCCTTAAAGCCAGTTTAAGATCCTGTCTTTTCTTTTTGCATACTCGAACTATTTGTACAGGACAAGACCACATGTCACCTTGCAATATGACCCTCGAGAAAACTAGTTTCCATATACAGGGTTACGCCTATATATTTTTTATTTATTTGTTTTTTATAAGTACATATATTTTTTTAATAATTCATTCGTTTAATTTTTCATTTAATTTTTTAAGGCATCTTATATCAATTATATTTAAATAATGTTCTATGTATTTATATTCAATAAAGAATCGTTTCAATTAGTTTAAAAACAATAATTGACATAAAACCTTAAAAAATAACAGTGAAACAATACTGGTCGGTTCTTCTTCTCTTTATAAATTCTGCAAAAAAAAACCATTATAAATTAAGTACATTAGTTAAGTATGTACTTAATGATAATTGCATCTTAGTTCATATTATATAGTAGTGTTTTAAATTATCAATTTATGTAAGTACTTACATTTCAAAACACGTGACAAGATTTACCTATGAGGAAATAACACTTGTCTTTTTATGTTTAAGTTATGAGCACATCATAATAAGAAATATATTCAACTTAAAGTCATAACAAACTTAAACGTTTTATTATGTTATCGATGCATTTATACTTGCTGCATTCGGTGGTTTTACACGTTTAAAAAAAGTGCCTGATTGTAGAAATGATAAAAAGTATGTACATTAAAAAGTTAAAGATAGATAGAAGTTAAAGATAGATAGAACTCTGTATCATCTGGGAAAGCCGTTTTCTTATTAGACGTTATTAGATGGCAAACCTACCGACGTATTTAAATATTTATGTACCTATACGTATATTTTCATTTGAGATGGGCAAGATGTTAATATTTAGAAAAAAAAAACTAAAGTTGTGTTTCGACTATAATGCGTTAAGCTGGTAGATTATTATAATGTCATCAGACTAAATCAGTTGATGACCTTTGGGACTGGTTAAGAATCATTGATGCCTCACATCTTGCTTACACATGATTTACATAAAACATAAAATAATTAAATAAACTGTAACTCTGATCATTATTAGGGGTTTTCAAATCTAGAGTTAATAGGTATCTTCTAGGTAAACGTGTTACACCCTAGGCTGCAGCAATGCTTAACATCAGGCAGGCTGTAGTCAAACGTAAACCTATCCAACGTAAAAAAAAAAAAAAAAAAATTGAATTCTCACGTCACAATGTTAACAAAAAAAAAAAACATTTATTTAAGACATTTCTATGGTTACAGTTATAACATTATCCATAAAATTAAATTGAATATCAAAATGTTAAATGAATTTAGAGTACAGGAGTATTTTTATTATTACACACAGAAATAATTAAAAAAGTATTAAACTCTTAATAATGTGTATCTGTGAACACTTCAGTATTCCTAGATTTAGTACAATCTACAGAATTTATGCAAATTTAAAACTTTCTGTTTAATAAAACTAGTGTTTGGGTAATCCCAGACATATTCATAGATTCATACAGCCACAGAAGAGATAATAGTACATAAGTTGAGTTACCTTTGGGTTATTCCCAACGATTCAGGTTGAATGTTTGACAGGAAATGCGGATTCATAAATTAATTTTCTCAAGGAATTATTTTATTTACTTACAGTACAGTCATTGTGCTGGCAATATAAAAGGCTTTTAAGGATGTATTGTTGTATTATGAGTAAAGAGCATAATATATAAAATGCAGTAATAAAATTCGTATGATCTCATATGACTGTAGGTAAAATATATTTTATAAACATTAATAACGGTTTTACCATAGTCTACTCACGTATATTCTTATACAAAATACAAAATTGCTTAAGTGATTCGGTTATTTTTACCGGTAGGTGCTTTGCTGGCAGGAAACGTGACAAAAGATTTTTCATTTGTACTTTTTATAATTTCCAGCTCTCATCGCGAACGTGTCTATGGGCATGAATCTGAGGCACAAACGTCAATCTGATGGAGAAGATGACCTAGAAGACAGATACGGATGGAACAGACCCAACAGATTCCCTAATCAGAACCAATGGCAGTTCCCTAACCAAGGGCAATTCCCGAACCAAGGTCAATTCCCGAACCAGGGTCAATTCCCGAACCAGGGACAATTCCCGAACCAGGGTCAATTCCCGAACCAAGGTCAATTACCGAACCAAGGTCAATTCCCGAACCAGGGTCAATTCCCGAACCAAGGTCAATTCCCGAACCAGGGTCAGTTCCCCAACCAAGGGCAATTCCCGAACCAAGGTCAATTACCTAACCAAGGTCAAAACCAGCAGCAGCAACAGACTACATCACAGCCAGCTACAGGGTAAGTTCGAAAGTGTATTATCGCATCACACCCATATCATACAATAACGTTTATTCGGACAGAGTCTATTCACAAGTACAAAGAAATGAAATGAAACTAATGTAAATACTAATTACTAAAGCTTAAAAAAATAAAAATTTTAGACAAGTGTGTGTGAGATTCGGTAGGTATATATGAATTAGACCCTGGATTAAAGCATTAACTTATTTTATTGCCTTGTAATAGGTACCCATAAGAATCGTGAAGAACATTTCTGTATGGGCGTGTTTTTGTAATTGAAGATTAGTATTTGCTTGTTTAGCGACAAAGAAAAATTACTATAAATTAAGCAAGCTTAAATACGTATTAATCCAAGGCTTACCTTACAAGCAAACTTAAATCCACATGTTTTTGTTACGTGTTACAGCGAATGTGGGTTAACCAGACACCTACCTACGTACAGTACATACTGCATAGATCTTATGATGAAGATTGTCTTTATTTGTTACATTGACTAATGACCTAATAAACATTAATCAATTATTGGGATCCGCTAGCAAATTGGACCATTTTTGATATTTAAATTTGTTTAGCACGTACAAATTGACTTTAGATTATGCAGTCGTTAGAATGCTATTAATTATCCATTGAACTAATTTCAATTAACGCATGATCCATTAATTAACAGGACATTATTAATTAGATAGCTTATAGCTAGGGTTTGGTTTCGGTTTTACCACTATTGAATTGACGCGTTTGTTTAAAATGTCAAGGACGTATACTTACAAATATCTCTAGGAATAATAATTATGACTTAATTATAAAAATGAAAAGACTGAGATCTGAAGACGTATGTAGTGTAGCTCAAGAGAATGTATATTTTAGAAACTTTCAGACCACAATTACAAATGAACATACCTACATTAATTTAATCCATATCTAAAGATACCTACATTAATTTAATCTGTGACTGTAAGATTCTTTAATTTTAAGATTTTTTAAAGATGTATTGTAAAACGGTAAATAAATTCACTTCCTTTAACCGAGTTTCAATCTAAAATTCCAGAAGCAACCCCAACTCAGCTACCGTTCAGGAATGCATGAGGAACTGCCCAGTGACGGCTGAGTACAACCCCATCTGTGGGTCTGACAATGTCACCTACAGCAACCCTGGACGGCTCGTGTGTGCACAGGACTGCGGAGCTAGTAAGTACACAAAAAATATTATAATGATACTAAAACTTTAGTGACACATTTTATCAATATGTTAACTAAACGGTTTTCACTCACGTGTAAATCGCGTATGTTGTTTACGCTTTTCGGATGTAACATCCATCTTCAGAACGTGCGTTCTGGGCCGCGGCAACACGCAGACTGCAAACAACATACGCGAATTACATGTGAGTGAAAACCGTTTAGTTAACATATTGATTATAATGATACATGTTCCGGGACATATCACAGACCACAACGACCACATCAGACGAATTATGATAATTTATAACTTCGCTAGGTCCTTCAGGTCCTTCCATCCGTGACCTGGGCGGACCTGGGCGCCCACCACGACGTATCTGCACAAAAGAACTCCCGTAGCAAATTAACGTGCTAAATCATAAAAAAAAATGTTTATAATATAATACAGCTGATGAGTGACAAAAATCTGTTCTTAGAAGATGTTAGAAAACAAGTTGTTTGGAGTATACTTTAAATCGATAACAGAATACGTTTAAGCAGTTTTTAGATTTTTTATCTGTTTCTCTGTATATTTAAACGCTAATCACGCAATCACTGCTGAATTAATCATCATGATTTTTGGTGTGTAGGTAGTACGAGGTTTCAGGCCTGTCTTAGGATATTTTTATCCCAAAATAATGCAAGTGGAGCCACGGGCGTCCACTAATATTAAATATAGCGAAACTTTCTATATGTACCTGCCTATGTTTGTTGCGTACCTAATCACGTTCTGATCTAATGGACAAACCTGTCGTAAACTGCTGAGATGTTTGTTATATCTATGAGAATAACATAGCGAAATCTCGTCATTATTGACATCTCTATGAGTGCTTGTATGTGCAAAAAAACACAAGTGGCGCCATCAGCCGCTACAATCTACATCAAATCATATGTTCGAATCCTGCTAATCGTTATTATTCTTGCTCATTTCCAAATGACTTTATTCAAAGTAGACTATTCATATAGGAAAGATAGAGTGATGAATTAAACTTCAAATAGAAGATATCAAAACAGAGAAATAATTTCTAGAAAACCTCTTTCTGTTGTTCCAAATAAAAACGATTATTCATCAAAGCTTCAACGATGATGCATGATTTATAAATCAATGTCGAGAACAGTTAGGTACCTAAATTTTAATAAGTCTTCACTTATTAGCACGCTCAGGGTACATTTATCAAAACTTTATTCCGTTATTCTTATTCTTAAGTATTTATTGTATTATCATTAATATTCTCATGCTTGTTCCCATGTCTGTACAATTCATTTAGTTTGAATGTATAATAGTGTGTAATAAGGGTGTAAATTTTGAATTTGTTGAAATGATCTATTTATTTAAGTCTTTATTTATTAACAGTCTTGTTCTGTTTTATTTCAGCTGTGACCCAAGTGCGCTCATCCCCGTGCCCGTCTACTACCACCGCTGCGCCTGCCAGTTAATTCATGGCAACTTGTATTTACTGCAGCGCAAATAATATCAGGCGTTTCATGAAAGATGCAACGATATAGAGTATGTCGTATCACTGTCAATCGTTACAGCATTTTAGCTCTTTTCAGTGTTATTAAAAAAAAAAGAGAATTGTAGTTGACAATTTGTTAAATTAATAATCATCAATTTCATTTTTTTTCATAAATCACATAGGTAGATTTTTCTGAATCTCTTTTGAATGTTTTGCTCCAATTGATTTATTTATATTTCCTTACGCGAACAAAATAATTTGCCACAAATTTGATGTAACATTGCCGATCTTGTAAAAATTTGAAACAAGTTAGTACCTAGTACATACGTACATGTGGGGTAAGAAAATTGTATTTATTTCGCTCAAAATGTATTTGATTTAATTTTCTATGCTGTTACTACACTACTGCCTGAATAAGCTAAGGGAAAATTTTACTTATAATGTGCCAAATAAATTTGACTGAAATTCTAATATAACGTTTTTTACTTAGGTACCCTATTATTTTACATTTACTTATGTAAAAGTAAAATTTTTGTTTGTGAAAAAATATAGGTTTTCTTACACATATTTTGTTAGGTAAAAGAATTTTTAAATAGATTCCTACATATTTAAAAAAAAAAAATATACGTTAAAAAAATCTTAACATACGTTTGTCAAGTATTTAAAAATATCTAAATAAATCTGGATTCTAATGTATAAGAAAAAAAAAAGGAAAAATTAAGACCCTCCTCCTCATTTTGAAGTCTGTTTGAAGAAGCAAATCACTGATTTTCTATCTGCGAAAATCCGTTTAATTAGTGTGATCAATTTCCACTCATAATAATAGGTAATTGTGACTTTTTGAAACACGTCAAAAATAATATTAAGTAATGTTTCGTACGTGTGTGTTGATTTGTTTCGAAGAAATTACTTGTACCTAAATTATAAATTGACTTGGATGATTGTACACAAATCATTTGTTTTGTAAGTTTCTGACTGATTTTCCTCAAAAAAGTCAATCAAACAAAGGGGTTTGTTAAATTATTTTTATGTGAGACTTGTTAATTGAAATGATACTTCTCGAATAGGTCACTTAAAACAATATTGAAATCCTTTTATTAAGTTAATAATTCTTTGACTTTATAGCTAGTAAATTAACATATTTAGTATTACTAATCAGCTGTCGATATGTATGTTATGACAGCCAGTTCTATTCCAACAGTCAGTCACCTTTGAGTTTTATATATTTAGATTGACGGGGTAGGTTCATGTTTACAGAAATTAACAATAAGATTTAATAAAATATGAATCTTTATAATAAGGTATACTCGAATTACCCAAAAGTGCGTACCATGAACTTGAAAACTTAATTGCACGGCGCGCCCCGCCGTGCCGAAATTTAAACCCCTCAAAAACGATTCCTTTTAAAATTTACTTAAGATCTTGCGGTTGTTAACAATCGTCCTTTTACCTTAGGTATCACGCACAGAAATATAATTTAACATTGTTATGAGTATACATGTCCAAAAATCCAGTAAAAGATGCATTGACCTCAGAGATTTTTGAAAAACCCGCTGGTTTTTTGCGATCTTCGTAGCCTACTCGTATGTTATGATAGGATTTAATTGGCTGCATACAATTTTGGATATGTGTACCTACGTTCTTTTGTTGTAATTATTTTATTATTGGTATCTCTGACCAGTAAGTAATAATAATTATGTTTGTTCTGAGTACTTACTTTAGGTTTTTATATTGTCTTATATGCGTAATATATATATAAATAAATATTTATATGTATGTAGCTTAAATCAAATAGCCTTAAATAATACAACTCGTTCTATAAAATCTAGGTTATAAAATCGACCTGCATATGAAATACATGGTTACATTATCACCAAGCTTTCTACTTACAGCAGTTGTATCCTAAATTTGTAAAAGCTTGTGATTTTATTCATTAATTAGACAATATAGGTACTTACCTTCAAATACATTTACAATTTTACATAACTATGCTTGAAAAAGGTTCAGATATAACTCATTAGCAAATCTGGTTTGAGCCCTAATAATAGTGGTAGGTTCAGGTTCTAGTCTAGGGTTTATCACAGTGCCTGACTGGTTCTTCAAGTTCATACCTTACTTGTTTAGTAACTTGTACCTTACTTAATGATGAAGTTATTGCTTTAGTTGATGTGTCCATAAAAACTGTAAAAGAGCCAGGTCTTTGTTCTTGATGACGTCACTATGTGTATATAGAGTTATTAATAACTAAAGTAGGGTTTCTTTACTGCAGCAATTTTGCTTAAAATGTTTTTGTGTACTGGTTTAATTTGTAGAATAACAGTTTATTGATATTGTCCTACAGTACTTAGGGTAGCTTGATAAACTCTCGACACCAGAGTTGATCACATTCGTTCGATGAGAAGAAGATTGAGTTACATATTTCGGCAAGTACTAAAATATTACTTACCACAGAAGAGTAAAGATGGTTGGCCACTTTAAACGACAAATCGAATTTATGAAAAACATCATTGAGGGACGATGTATCTGCCCAAGAGAACTCCCCTAACGGATTAATTCTGCAGGGGAGTCACGACCCTCAGTCATGAGGAAATACGACTCAAAGAGAAAACATTGCGGGAAAACTGGAAGCCGGGCGTCATGTCGTATAAGCTGTTACAGCCTTTATAGTTTTTTTTCTAAAATAGACTCGCACTTGATCTTAATTTGCCTAAAGACCTAATGAGCAATCTTCTAAGAAGATCACTAAAGATGTAGGATGTCTGTGGTTTGTATAGATGTACTAATTATACCTTCTGTAAAAGGTGACTAATTAGATAAATGTACCTATAATATATCATACAGACATATTAAAGTTTGTGAGTGTGTAGGTGTATGTATGTATGTGTCTTCTTTACTCTCAAACAACATACATGTATGCATTTTGGTTCGCAGATAGATTTGTATTTGGGTTAACACACAAGCTTATTATATCAGAAATGAAAGCGGGTTCTGCTGATAGATAGATAAACTATTTATTTATTAACAAACGAAAAATACATCGGAAATTCGAAATATTATCACATATTATCGAAATTTGCACCAAATAAACTTTTGTACTTATACGTTGACTAGGTACTTTACTTTGACGTAATACATACGTAATAATGATTACCTTGTTGTTTCATAAAAAAGGTAATAATCACCGTCTTAGGTTGACAAACTCGTAGGTGAAACCAGTAGTGGGTTAACCAAGTAAGTAATACCTATTTGCCAGTGTTATTATCTTTTTTATTTATTCGGATATTCCAAGATTGATCTGGAACATGACCTACCTTGTATCTTATCTGAACACAACTGAAAGTCATTCATAGTTTAGTTACTTTTATTTGAAGATGACTATGTCTGACCGTATGCTGCGTCTTGCAAATTTACCGCCCTTAGGGTAAAAATTATTTAGAATGAATAAAAAGAAAAAATGAAAAGTCATCTATGGAAAAACCTACTCTACCTAATCAGGTAGAATGGGAGCCCACCACAAAAAAGTGAGTATCGCAACAGATGCTTATAAAATGCAACACCTGTATCTTATTAAATAAATTAAATTTTAGGTTGGGAAATTTTAGATCCTAAACCTATTTTTAATTCCGAATTAATACTTTAACACTACGCCTGTAGTTCCTCATAATATGGGATGACAATGAATTGAATTCCCACCCTTCCCACCACCATTCACATCTGTGCATACTTTTATCAGGGGATTTTCCCGGCAACTAGTAGTATGTTGTATGTACATACATATTATGTATTTGTGAATTCCATGAAACATCTACAGACCAGGTGAATCAAACTCTTTATCATATTTATCACAATTGGGTATTGTTGGGTAGACCTCTATTTTTACACTGTCTTCTTCTTCTTATCGAATGAGAGAGGTTAACTCTGGTGTCGAGAGTTTATCACGCCACGGAAGCGCCCAAAACAGAATGCCACTTTTTAACTGACCGCGTCGACGACCCTTTGCTTAACATTGGTAATCGCATGCGATTTCCTCCAGTAATATTGATTTTGCACTGTAGTCTATACGTTACATACATTAGACTAAAAGGTCTCCTAAAGCAATACCTGTACAAGCAATCACTGTGACTCAAAGTGGAACTTGCCGGTCCTGGATGGAACGGGCTCACAAACAAGGCTGCCGAAACATGCTATTAGACGCTTGGCGACATTTCAACACAAACGATAATGTTATGCTTACAAAACAAAAGTTGGGGGATATATGTATAGGCACAACATCCATAGGTATTTATATATTTTTCTACATATAGGTAGGTACGTCTATTGTTAAGAAAAAATATGTACTGTTGTAAACATGTATTGTTTTAAATTTCCTTATACTTGTGTTCTTTTGTAATTGGTGTACAATAAAAAAAATGATTTGATATGATTTGATGTTTTTAATCTAATGTATTTTTTTTCCTAGACAGTATAATGCGTTGATGTCTTTTATAAGACGTAGCATCTGCTTGTTAATAGACCCAAAAAATATTGAAACAAAAATAGACAGGGTTAGATTTTCGCGCCTGGCTGTAACTTGGCCGTAGCTGAATCGAAATTAGGGTCGTAACGTAACATAGTAGTTATAAGTATTACACAGCTGAAAGTTATCAAGCATCCAATACAAAAGATTTAATTCAGTTTGTGTTTAGTCTTTCAGACAAAATCAAGACCTTTAACATAGCCGACGCGAGTTCGAAAATAGATACATAATATAAATAATAATTAATTATATAAAGCCCTGCTAAACATTCATAAACATAAGTAAAAATCAACCGATTTACATATTTTTATATGCGTCATCACTTTGGAGATAAACGGGTTTTATGACAGGAAATTGGTGGGGAGAGAAAAGGAGTATGTATTATTTAATCTGTGGTTTCTCTTCATGATGATACCGAGGTTCCTTCGTGGTATAGTCCAGTATAGTCAGTAGAGACAGACAGACTGACGAGCGGACAGTGCGACATGTGCTTGTGAAGTTGGATAAAAGATTATTATAACAAGCTTGGTGGAAAAAATTAAGTAAAACAAACAGTGTTGAAAGATGAATCGCTTGGGTTTTTTGGGTGAGTGGGTTTTTTGTCTAAATAATATTTTATGTAACTAATATAGATTTTCAGAATGTGTTTTTTTTAGTAATTTGAGGAATAGTAAAGAACAGGGAAATTAGTTTTTATTTTTGTGTTTGTGAAATGTTATTTGTAATTCGAGATTCGAGTTACGTGTTTTGAATTTGAGTGATTGATTACAACAATAATATTACGTGCGAAACACTGAAAACGAAGTAAAATTAGTCGACGCATATACGAGTATATTTGGAAACCATAGAAAGAGTTGAAACTTTGCAGGAACATCAAAAGTTTTGTTATAGTAAGAAAAATAAACATACTCACATGTCTCAGACAATTTAGAAACAACCTTCAATATTAAACAGCCAATTTTCCTTGTCTATATTACTTACCACTTACGAGTTTACCAACTTAGCTACTTTAATGTTTTTTTTTTGTAGCTTGTTCACTAATTCAGATCGAAACTGATTTAATCGTTTCGTGTTGTTGTTCTTCAATTAAATTTAAATAACTTAAAACTACTATGCCCCCAAAATAGGCGCCACTCTGAAGTGCATAATTAATTTATTGGTGCCAAACAATAATCATTATCATTTACATTTAGGTTCATGCATTATAACATCTTAATTAAACAATTTCAATTGCGAGTTTCTAAAAGTGGATATCTGTGATCGTTGAATTAATGATGTACTGGGAACTGCCCTATTTTTTCCCGTTTATACCGGAAGCTTTTATCATATATTCGTAGCTTTTATCTTCTAAAACTCAACTTTGCTCAACGTATCAGCATTGCCATCCAGCGTGGTAATGCGGCCAGTATGCTGGGCACGCTGCCCTCTGGTAGTGGGCTGGAGCACTTAGATTATCTTTAGGCTTTTCTAAAGATTTTCTAAGTGCCCCTTTTTGTAGTAGTTAGAAGTAGTATGTTTAGTTTTTCTTCCCTTGTTTTTATATTTTATTATTGTAAATAAAGTTAATTTTTCTAAAACTTCTATTCATTTAAACAAATCTTTTCATTCCAGTGGTGCTAACCATCCTATCACAAATGACTCTAGCGGTACCAAAAAGATTTCCCCACCATCGGGGATATAATTATGAAGGTGAACCAGATTTCTTCAACAATCACAACAACCCTTGGTTCCACAATGGAGGAGACAATAACCCTGAATATCATGAAGCCTATGGAGGCGACCCTGAAAGGTACGGAAGCTATGAAGATGATTTTGATAATTCAAGGTATTTATTTGTATACCTACCAATTTTAATCTATCTAAAAATACCGTTGGATCAAAATCATTTATTGAGCTCACATATCTGATGTACAATGGTACACGTTAAAATCGAATGAAGGTTAATTATTTTAACATTTTCACTCTACTACACACGTTGATATTCTGAAATTCAGAGATCTAAATTTGTATGCAACTAAACCAAAAGCGATGTCAACATGCTTTGCGATTAAAAAGGGGGTGGCTTAAATGATGATGTTTTTTTATACATATTATACTATAAAGCAGTCAAACTGCGTTAGATTGGTACCTACTAAGCTTGCCAAAAGAATTTTTTGATTTAACATTGTTTAATCTACCTATTTACCCACTCCAGTGCCCAATCTAATTGTTAAGTGTGTTGAATCACCGTCCACTGTAGACTCACCACAGATGAATAAGAGACCTTTGTGGTTTCTTGTTTTACCATTATCGGCTATTGCAGTTGAAGTAAGAAATAATCTAACTATACTTGATCTCAATGCTAATGTTTACTTAAATTATATATTTTTAGCTTTCGCGTTCATTGTTTCGGGATAAGTAACCTAAGTTATTCTCGCGACTCATATACTATAAATATGCTGAAAATCTCAGTTATTCGTTTCTTTTTAGCGACGTGTAAGGGAAATTAACATCAAATCAAGAAAAGGTCCTTAAATAGAAAAAAATAAAATAAAGAAAAAACCTTCAATCGAATTATAAACCTCTCTCTTTTTTGGATTCTGTAAATTCCATTTCGCAACCAAAAATCCCAAAAAAATCCAACGCATTTTGTATACCTGCCGCAATCATAATTCTGACATTTTACTCGCAGGTCACGACCGGACGGGCCCTACGGCGGAGGTTGGTGGAGACCTACAACCTCAACCACACAGCAACCTGTGGAGCCTCAGTACCCTAACAGGCCGTTCTTAGCTATCTGCATTAAAAGCTGTCCAGTTTCCACTGAATATAACCCAGTCTGTGGCAGCAATGATGTGACTTACTCGAACCCTAGTCGGTTGGAGTGTGAGCGGAACTGTGGCGTTGGTGAGACAATCTAATTAAAATAATGATCACGTAGCTTCTTCCTTGTAATTTTTGCATGATAACTATGTTTACTAAGAGATGACTCAACTAGGTTTGCCTAACTTTTTGCGTGTCATTAAAGCTAAAGTCTTTGTCTTGCTTTAAAAGATTTTGAATCACATTTCTTTATAATTCTCTTAATTAAAACGCAACACAACGACACATACAGTAATTTAGCCAAGAAAATACGCTCGCTGTAGCTTAATGCGGCTTTTAACGCATCAATATAGGTATATACGTATACGTATACACGAGTTCCACTATCACAACGGATTTTGAAGCATTATTTTGATGGATCCACTTCAAGAAGAAGATTTATATGTATAACAGTGTTATATTATATGTTTAACATTTTCCAGCTGTATCACTCAAGAACCTGGGTCCCTGTTCCCACCCTGGCCCCGTGGGGCCCCCGCCTGCAGGCAACCAGGCCTTCACTGGTTGCATGAGGACATGTCCCGTATCTTCCGAGTACAACCCTGTGTGTGGCAGTGACCGTGTCACGTACTCTAACCCGGGCCGGTTGGAGTGTGCACAGAGATGTGGCTCTCGTGAGTATTGTTCATTCTTAAATGTAAAATATGTAGTCATCAGTGTCTTTGGACTGCCTCGTTTAAGCGTCAGTTCTATTCCAAGCTGGACTATGCCTGCATAGTCCAGCTTGGACTACAATAAATGTTTGGGCGGTATCAATACAGGTGAACCTGTGCCTGATTGTACAGTGTAAAAGAAAAAGTTTTCAAAATTGACAGTCTTGATGAGCAGATCTGTATATGCGATACTCTAATTGGTAACTCTAGTTGTGGAGTTAACCCTCATATGAGGCTATATAACCATATCCTAAAAATTATATAAATTAGTCAAGTGAACAATAACCTAACACTATGTAAGTATTACGGTTTTCACTCACCTGTAATTGCGCGTATAGTTAGTTAGTTTTAATAATAAAACCTTACACTACTCTGAGCTACTCGGAGCTTCACAATATAATTCCTCCGTCTCCATTCCACCGTCGAACAAGCAGGAAGTCAGCGGGGCGTCACCAGTTTATGGTGGAAGTTCCAAAGACTCGCACGAAGCGCTTTTATTCTACCTTCATAGTAAGGACGGCGAGACTATGGAACTCTCTACCTGGAGCCCTGTTCCCAGAAAATTATAACCTAATTAAAGGGGTCTTCAAATCTAGAGTAAATAGGTTTCTTCTAGGCAAGCGTGCTACATCTTAGACTATAGTGGTGCTTAACATCAGGCAGGCTATAGTCAAACGTAAGACTATTTAATGTAAAAAAAAAAAGCTCTTAAATACTCGTATATTACCAAACTCCCGATTTTTAGAACAATTATCAGATTATTTGATAAATTTTACCACCCGGCTCACATACGATAAAATAGATAGCTATACTTTTGGACCGCAAGACTCAAGTATTTAAGGTTGGGCCTTGATGATGCACGAATATTTTTATAAGTATGCAATTATGCATACTTATATTAAGTATAATTTAAATTAAGGCCTTAACAGTTTCTGACTCTTTTCGATTCAGGAAAATAATCATAATATTGGGTCAACCTTTATAAAGTTCCATTCTCTTTCAGCCGTAACATTAGTCAACAAGGGTGCCTGTTCTGATGCTCCAGTCGAAGTAACTACGTCCACTGAGAATGTTCTTGCCATAATATCCACTTGTATGAAATCCTGCCCAGTGACCAGTGAATTCAACCCAGTATGTGGTACAAATAATGTGACGTATTCTAATCCTGGCAGCTTAGAATGCGCTCAGAATTGTGGTGTCCGTGAGTATTTTTTTTATTGAAGAGACTTATAAAAGGTTATCTATAAGATGTTTTGTACGGCAGGTATCTTTTCTTATATTATATTTCATATCCATTGTCGAAAAAAAATTAAGTTAGAACAAAGTGAGTCATTGTAATTTAATTTAATACTTGTATTATATTTATATTTGACACTTACTTGACACCAATGTTAAATTTTCACAAGTTCATAACAATAAAAAATATGATATTAATAGCTATACCTGCAGAAGAGTAGGAAATATGATATAATATTCTGCTGTTTGACCGGTTATCGTATAGCGTATACGGTAGCGTACCTACACAATAAAAAAACTCATTCTTTAATTCAAAAATGCAGTTGAACGAATATGATGTCATTTTGTGTGTTATTTTTGGACTAAGTGTGTGGTTACAGTAATTATATTTTTAATATATTTCAGAGGTTCAATTAGGTAGAAAATCGGCTTGTGGCGCTCCTTTAACAGCAGGAGAAAAGAAAGATGAGGACACCAAATCAGGGACTGAAACAATTATTGTATCTACAACTACTACTCCTTATGTAAATTCCAATGGAGATCCTAATACGATATCAGGAAATAACGACATTGAAAACTGGGCATTAAACAATAGCAGTATTGAAAACAACAACCATACTGACTCTGACAGCAAAGAAGATGGCGAAAACCAAACATCTCATACAACTGATACCACAGAAGATACCTCTGGTAATAAATTTGGAAACAGCAGTGAAGGAAATTCAAATGAAGAAACAGAACCTAAAGCTCGTCCAAATAAGGATAATAATTGCAACGGTGGCAATAGAAAGTCTCCAAGTGTGACTGAAGTGATGGAATGTATGCAGACTTGCACATTGACTTCAGAATCGAACCCAGTTTGCGGAACCGACAACATTACTTACATGAATCCTGGACGGCTACTTTGCGCGCAATTCTGTGGAGTTGGTAAGCATTACATTTTATATAGACTCAGTTTAGCGAAAGAAGTAAATTTAGTACGTGGGATCAACCGGTATATTATATTACTCTATGGATCATCCTAATAGTTATTTTCTTTACTCAGTTGTTTATTTTTTTTTGGTTACATATATTATACACAACGTGCTTCATGGTGGAACATTTTCCCTTGTAATTAAAGCTTGTAAATAAAGCGTAGAGTATGTTTAAAGTTACATGAATTTAATTTCATTGAAATAATATATATCTCCTTTCCAGATGTGCGATTGAAAAAGTTCGCTTCATGTAATTCGACCAGTATTACCAACGTGCATTGTCTGACTCCTTGCACCAACCCACCTCTCAATGATGACATGGAACCTGGCTCCACGGTCGAGAGCTGCATGAAGGCGTGCCCATCGTCAATGGAATTCAAACCCGTGTGTGGAAGTAATAACATTACTTATAGAAATTCGGAAAGACTGCAGTGTGCTAGAAGATGTGGGATTGGTAAGTCTTATTGGCTTGATTTTTATTGATATTTTCGAGGTCAGGAATAGGTCAACAGGTTACCTAAAGTCTACACAAGCGGTAGTTTGGATAATGGTAGAACATACTGATTAACTGATACTGTATGTACAAATAATAAAAGTTGTACGTATAATTTGGCTATAAATATTTAATTGAGCATTTCTAAACCGACTTCCAGTAAAAATCCTGAGTTTTTTCAGTCTGTTTTTGTACTGGTTTTTCAATATCATAGAGTTTTGGCCCGTAGATTAGTTTACTCGAGGGGTGGGTAACAACTAGCATTTACCTAAATATTTTTTATTATATATTTCCAGATGTAAGCTTCAAAAAACAGGCGCCTTGTTCTGTAGAAGTAAGCCCCAACCCAACTTCCACTGTGCAGGACTGCATACAACAATGTTACATACCTCACAAATACGAACCTATTTGTGGATCAGACAATGTGACTTACAATAACACTGGACATTTAATTTGTACGAGACAATGTGGATCAGGTAAGTCCAAAAACCTACAACCTACCTACATAAAGTGTGAATATAATTTATTTTAAAGAAGCGTGAAACAATAACTGTCAAGTATTGAGGCTTTTGATGCGGTTTTCAACATTGGGTTGAATTTTTGGCATTTACGATGTGTCATGAGTTTGAACTCAAGTCAGGTCGCTATCAATACCCATATTTATACCCACCGTTATAAGTACTACTATGGCTAGGTATAATTAGTTTTATTCAATGAACAACAAAAATAATAGGTAGGTATAATCAAATTGAAAGGAATGAGGTTAATGTGACGACGGTCGAACCTATAGGTATAATAAGCATTGTAATAATAGTAATAAAACTTCCTTTTGCAGATGTTGCAGTCAAGCATTTCTCAGCTTGTAAGAATGACTCAAGCAATGAAACATCATCAACGACATCCACAACAACTAAACAAGTACCAACAGTAACTCCTGTGCCAACTGACCCTGATAGATTAAACTTCACAATAGACCCTTCAATATTGGCTAATATTTGGTCTGAACTTGCTAACACTACTTCTGTTCCTCCCTCGAATGATGATGATGAAGATCTTGAACTTGACGATAGAATTAAGGAATAACTCTGTAGTGAACTGTCTTGTCGATTTGATAAAAAAGACAAAAAAATGTTCTAATGATCAAACATAGTCATGAGCTTAGAAAGGTAAACATTGACCTATTTGAAGGTATGATAGCCTAGTAAGTCTGAATTATCATAAACTCATTAAATTTAAGTAGAATTATTCGGTATTAATTGTATATTTAAATAATAGGCAATTAGACAATTATATAGTAAGTATATTATGTACAAGAATTCACCAGTGCTTTTATATACAATGCGTGAACATACCTACTCGTACATTTAGATAACAAAGCAGTTATTTTTTTACTGTTACAAAAATCAAATGAATAACATAATTATCAAGGCAGGAAACAATGTAACGGATATCAAAACGTTTTATAGCACAGAATTACTCTAATCAGAAATAGCGGTTCCTCAACTAAAAAACAATACCTACTTACATATTATATTATTTTTTCTGTGGCAATTTGTTATTAGGTATTTTCGTTCTGTTATGCCTACTTATGATTGATTACTCCTTAAACAGAATGTAGGGAAACGTATTATTTAGTTGCTATAAAGTAATAACCATTAAATGTATAGAAATGAGTTTCCATGTCTTTCATTATAGCCAGTAACCTACATAAATAAAAATAAATAAATTGTGACAATATATTTACTTTATAAAACTGATAATCAATAAAAATAAAAAAATCACAATCAACCTCTAAATCTATCCACTTTCTAATTCTAAATTCAGTTCAAAAATATTTTTTATTGTCTATAAAATATCTTAGTATAATACAAAAATCAATCCACATACTACAGTATTTCGATTTAATTAAAGTGAGACACTTGTATGATGACAATCAAGTACGTGGTTGAGACGCTGATAAACTTCAACATGAGCGAGATGTCGACAGAGAACATGTCATAGATGAGGATGCGCAGCGGCCACGCCTCGATGAGCTCCATGAACGCCTTGGCCTGGACTCGCATGGTCCTAGGCAGGCTGTAGTCCATGACGAGCTGGTTCACCAGCACGCGGCTGCTGCGGCGCGTCGCCAGCAGCCACTCGCACACCAGGCACATGGTGCCCACCATCACCAGGGTCGTCACGCACCAGATCACAACCGTAACCAGAGCTTCAGAGTGATGAGACGGGGTCTTGTAGTAATACAATGTCGTCCAAATCGTGATGACGATATAACAGAAGGTGGACAGGAGCGTCATAAATATTTGAAAGTTAAATACGCTGTTAACCGTGAAGCAGGCGGAACCGATAATGTCGTACATGAGCGCTAATTCTCGAATCTTCATATTATGGTCGGACGGACGACCGACCATGTTCAGCGTCCTAATCTCATCTTTTTCTCCCAGCGTGAACACAGATATGACTCCGTCTTTTTCTTCCAAAAACTTAATTATGTACCCGTTGATAATACCTAGTCTATTTCTCAGAGTTGCTATAATCAAACAGAACAACAAAACTTCTAGATGTTGTATGAGGTACATGGGCATAAAGAAGATCTCTCTGTGGTCCACCACCACATCAAACGACAATATATCTACCGAGGCAATGAAGCAAAAACATATAACAACGAACGTTAGACACTTGTTCGTTTTCGTCGCTGCCTTCTTGTAGAATTCATAGCTGGTTATCATAAGTTGCGAATCAAGCTCTGCGAGTGCGGAAAATATGTCATTGTGCCGTTTATTGTAAAACAAGGTGGTTGAAACGGCCAGAATAGAGAAGTATATCAAATTAATTATACATGGTACTTCGCTGAGGATTTCAACTAAGGCCGTACTTTCGTCAGCGAAATGTGACCACGGTAATAAATAAAAGTACACCGCCATGTAGACACTGATGCCCACGAAGCAATATGTCTTAGTCTTCCACGCTGTAGGCACAAGTTTCTTTCCTTGGACAGAAAATCTGTAAATGCCAAACACATGTTCCGCAATAAACACATTTTTGAGCCCAAAGATGATATTCTCAATATTGTTATTTCTTTTAGCACTGTCATTTTTGTTAACCTCGTTTCCCGTCATGCTAAATTTATAAGAGTTCCTGTTTGATGATCCGATAAAGCAGAAATGCACACGTTTTATCAGACTGAGAACTACAGGCTAATAGATTTCTATTAAGCTTATTTTCATCGACACCTACGCTTTGAAGGTTTCTTTAAAATTTTGAGTGGATCAAGGAAACGAACGTATTCAGAGGTGCCGGGGAGAAATCAATTTACTAAAAAATACATAAGCCCCTTACGAACCCCAATGCAATCTTTCTATAGAGTTTTAAAGTTAGGTATGTGATTCAATTTTCTATCTATACATATAATAAAGTGTCGAAAGTCTTAACATTGAAAATATGACCACACTAACTCACAACTTTCCTCCTTAATATAACAACTAGCTTTGTTGTTGTTTATTAGAAAAAACTGGACATCATCACACAGGTGATGACCTACTTTGATTTCCAGGGTTCACCAACTATTGTATAGTCATAAGCCCTATCTCATAGTAAAATTTTATGTTCACTACTGCTATACTTACCTGTTTCTTTCTAATAAGGTCAAATAAACGTTTTTATTATTATTATTATAAAAAAAAAAGTTTGGAGATATGTACTTCGAATTGATAGCAGAACACGTACCAACAATTTCTAGAAATTTTGTCTGTTTATCTGTGTCTCTTTTTATCTTATCACGCAAAAACGGCTGAACGGATCATCATGATTTTTTGTATGTTGGGAGTATGAGGTCTTAGGAGTGTCAAAGGCTACTTTTTATGGGCGTCCACTAGTATCTAAATAAAGATATAATTTTAGTGTGTATTTCTAAAATTTCTTTTTTGCCAATTTTCTTTGGAAACCGCTGCAGACCTCAACCTTAATCTCATAATAATTCAAATGTAGGTACATGCAACAAGAAATCACAGCATACAGAAAGCAAAAAAACTTACCCCCATTCTGGTTGATCCTGGTTTCGTTTCTTCTATTTGCCCAGGTGTCAGCCAGAAATTTTACGTTAACCCATAACTTTATTTCTAATCCATTAAATTGATTGGTTCTCTATGTGTTTAGTTTATTTATATGTTAAGTGGATTGGATAGTAAAGTTGTTATCACTATTCGATCACTATCCAGTAATGTAATTAATCAGTCACCATCAATTCATCGATGTATTACGCCGCAATAGTATGTACATACATAATGGGAGGGAAAGAACTATGTACCAAATAGGAGTACATTTAAAGATCACTTATAATTATATTATTGTAGCTTTTATAATGAGTGTTAAATTTATTAATTGATTTGAAGCTTAGGTGCAGTAAAAACATTATATTTGCTATAATTAAGAAGCAATAAAAGGAAGGCTTTGAAACAATAAAACTAAATACTCGTACGATGAGTGTTTTGCAAATATTTAACTTTACTAGTTAGGTAATTGTATACAATCGAATAAATCCTGTAGGTATTGTATACTATGCAGTAACCCAGTATACGTATTATTAAAAATATATACTAAGTCATAAATTAAAATTTACTATAAGCATACTTAACTAAATTAAGTCTTTGTATAGGGAATTAATAAGCACTCATTCCGTTGAACTTGGCATTAACGAACGTAACGAAACGCCTGTCGCTTTTTTGATAGCAATATAGCACTTTGTAATATTACCTACTCTGAAAGTTCTAGAAATTCGAATTAAATGTGAGGAAAAATAATCTGCTCAAAATGATTGCAAACACAGAAGAAAGAAAACAGGCATCAGCTTCTAAAGGAAAGATTAAAGATTTAATCTACAGTTTTAAAGCTATTTCCTTTGTAGAACACTTTTTCGGTTTGTGGCGGTTCAGGGCTCAAGGCGACTCTCTCCTTCCTACTTCTTGGAAACAAAAGCTTTATGGAGTCTCGGTTGCTATCATTCACACCGGCATGTTCGTTGGCTTCAATATTATTTCCAACAATCTAGATGACTTGAAAGACGTTGGTGTATTCTACATGGTACCAAACTTTGTTACATTGCTGCAGTTTCTGCTGACACTGATTTGTAACACATTAATTTTCAACAAAACCAACCGACAATTATGTGTTACTTTAGCTGATCTGGACGCGCGACTCAAGACAAACGACGAATTCTATGAAAGAGCTGCAACTAAATCTAAAAAGTGGCTGTCCATACTTGTCGTAACTCATCTAGCCTGCTGTATATTACACGTCATCACAGACTACCCGCCGGAGCCTAGAGAGCTTGTATTCGTACCAATTTTCTTCGAACAAAAAATTGAGAATATGATATTTTGTCTCGTTATCGAAATGTTAAGAAGCCGATTGGAAATAATCAACAATTATATAAAGAACTTTCTCGAAGGCAAGGACGAAACGGCTCCAGTTTATTCAATATCTGACAAAAATGGAGCAACGACAAGGAATATGATCGGCCGTCCGTCTGAAGACAATATGAAGATTAGCGACTTGGCGATGATGTATGATACTATAGGTTCCATCTGCGTTATGATTAATAGCCTTTTCAATTTTCAAGTCTTTATGAGTCTGGTATCCACTTTCTGCTACATCGTCATCACGATCTGGACGTCTTTGTATTTTTATAAGACTCCCGAGGACCACTATGGGGCGTTGCTGGTTATTATAATCTGGTGCGTGACGGCCCTGGTGATGGTGGGCACCATGTGCCTGGTGTGCGAGCGGCTGCTGGCGACGCGCCGCAGCAGCCGCGTGCTGGTGAACCAGCTCGTCATGGACTACAGCCTGCCCAGGACCATGCGAGTCCAGGCCAAGGCGTTCATGGAGCTCATCGAGGCGTGGCCGCTGCGCATCCTCATCTATGACATGTTCTCTGTCGACATCTCGCTCATGTTGAAGTTTGTCAGCGTCTCAACCACGTACTTGATTGTCATCATACAAGTGTCGCACTTTAACTAAATCGAAAAGTTTTTTTCATGATTGTATGCTGCACACTTAATTTGGTATGTTGGCACAATAAAGTTTAAGAATTTAGTACCTACTTAAAATGACGACGAGTCGTAGCAAACATAACCTAGTGTGTGAATTTTAGCTTTGATAGATGTGTGATCTTTGTGTTTGAATAAACTATCAAATCAATTACCGAGCCTCTATTTTCGATTGTATCGATATGTTGTTTTGCTTTAAAAAGTTTACATATAAAATAAAATTAAAACGAGTACACCACGTATCTAGCGAATAATACCAACAAATAGCACAAAATGATGTGCTTCCTTAGTTCAAGTGGCTCAAGCACAAACTTTTACCATTTCTGCCAAAATCGTTCTAACATCTGTTTACAAAGTTCAGCTACTCGCCAATAGATGACTCTGAATGACATCTTTATATACGTATTGTTTGAAATTGGTTTGGAAAGTTTCAGTCAACTTATTATAAAAAAAAACAAAATCCCCTTGCCTTCCGGCGCTACTTGCAGAATTTTTTTGTTCTCTATCCTTTTTCGGACTATCATAATGCTATTTTGCTCACGGCAATAAAAAATGAATGTAAGTAAGTGTTTACAAAACGCTTAAAGTTTGTTTTTATGTCGAAAATGAAAACAATAATATTTTCAACTTAGATATTCTTGGTTTTTTGTCGAACTCAAGTATTTGGTGTATCATGAGTGATGATGAGGTGTTCTCCTTCTAATCTAGGGGTGCGGGTTCGATTCCCGCATGACGCAAATAATTATGAATATTTAAATTTGTAATTATTTGTATTGAGTCTGGTCGTTTCTATGTATAAGTATGTATTTATAAAAGAAAAGTATATAATATTATATCCGTTACCTAGTACCTACCCATGATACAAGTGTAAGCTTAGTATGAGGCTAAATGGCGCTGTGTGATATGTCCTGAAATAAAAATCAAAAAAAGACAAAAACAAATATATAAAGATACGTTTAACTCATAACATCTCTTTTTTCCGGAAAGCTATAAGCTAGAGTTTGCGCACGTGTGATTATGGATCTGGATTAACATATAGGTACTCCTGTATTCAGTGATATCTCTCTTGAGTCGTATTTCCTCATGACTGAGGGTCGTGACTCCGTTCGTTAGGGGAGTTCTCTTGTGCAGATTCATCGTGGTGGGCCCAGGTCCTTCCACGGCAGAGACATGTCCTCGGATATTGTGGTCCTCAAACATATCGGTTTCCTCACGATGTTTTCCTTCACCTAAGCGTGTGCAAATCTACACTTAACTTGAAAATACAAGTCATTGGTGTTTCGATCCAGGGTGCGTCTGGATGAAAAGCAGACACTGGAACTACTAAGCTACACTCGCTTCTAAACATTCTATGTATAGGCTTGTTCTTATCCCGGATGGTCAGGGGTAATAGCGTGTGACGCTGCTAGTGTAATATATATAAATAAATACTTGATAAATACAGAAAATCAAAAGCAACCACTTTTGTAATGAGACTTCTAAATTTTTTGTTAAATTCGCATGAAAATGGTCGATCAAAACTCGAGTGTCGAGAGTTTCCGAACCACCCTAGCGGTTTCTGACAAGTCTTAACTACGGCGAAAAAGGTGGTGGATATAGAATGTGAAAGTTCGCTTTCTGACAGACATACGGTAGGGACCAGCTGAGCGAGCCTGCGCTCAACGTATCGACCGAGGGACTTGTAGGGAGGGCTGCGAGAGGTATCGATGTCGATAAATCTCTTTATGCTAGGCTGACATGACACTTTCACACAAACAAAAAGTTCTTATTGGGTAAGCAAGCTCCATCCTAGATCGTAATTATTGCTTACCATCAGGCGAATTACAGCCAATTTTTCTTTGAATTTGGCTTAACAGCTTAACTCTACTAAGCACCCTCTCTTCAACAATTTCCGAAGTTTTTTAACATTTACATATTTGGCCCGTGGAAGGATCTGGGTGCTACCACGATGTACTTGCCTAAGGAAACTTCCCCTATAAGTAGGTAAAATCTGCGGGGCAGTCACGACTCTTAGTAATGAGGATTACGACGCGAGGACGAAGACATGTTTGGTTAGTTTATTCTGAAGCTTATCTTCTTCCGGAAAATTATCGATACGTCCCACCCCTACGCTGCGGGGCCTGCGGGAAGCCGGAGCCAGCGCGGCGGCGGCGGCAGTGGACGCGCGGCTGCCACGCGGCCGAACGCCGCCGCCGCTTCGGGCCTCTTCGGCCGCCCTCGGCCCCCGCCAACCTCACCGACACTCACAAGTCAGTATAGCTTCTACCTCTTCACACTTTCTGTAACCCTGGTCCTTTTCAAAGCTAATGCAAGACTGTATAACTCAAACTTCAGGCATGCAGAACAATCATTTTTTATTCACGACTAGCGCTAACCTGGCCGCAGATGCAGCTGACTCAGGTGACCCTTGCTTGTCTTTAGGAGTCCTATAATCAACCTCACCGACACTCACAAGTCAGTATAGCTTCTATCTCTTCACACATTATGTGATCTTGGTACTTATTGATGCCAGTAGATGAAAGTAGACTTACATTATAAACTTCAGTCATGCCGAACAATCATTTGTTATTCACGACTAGCGCTAACCTGCCGCAGATGCAGCTGACTCAGGTGACCCTTTATTTGTCTTTAGGAGTCATATATTCTGACCACTTCGACCGGTCTTCTCGCTAGTCAGTATACCTTCTACCGCCTGACACTTTCTGTAACCGTAATACTTTTCAAAGTCAATGCAAGATAGTATAATTCAAACTTCAGTCATCCAGAACCATCATTTTATATTCACGGCTAGCGCTAACTTGGCCGCAGATGCAGCTGACTCAGGTGACCCTATACTGGTCTATGGGACCTATATAGGAGTCATAAATTCTGACCACACCGACCGATCTTCTAGTTAGTCAGTATACCTTCTACCTACACACGTTATGTGACCCTGAAACTTTTTAGAGTCAGTAAAAACTGCCTTCAGTCATGCAGAACAATCATTTGCTATTCTTCAAGTGACCTTTTCAGCGGTCAACTTTTGATATTATTTTATTATATTATGCGTCTCTAACTTCATAATTCATTCTAATACCTTCTTTATTCTGTAGGTACTTAATTTAAGGTAATTACAATATAGGACAATTTAGTTTGCCTGACGAAAAGCTAACGGCAACAGCGATATGTACTCGAAGCTGAATGAATGTCCCCATAAAATAAAAAATAATTAAACGAAACCAAACGTAGGTACGCTCTACAATACTTGCTAGACTTAAAAAAGCCCGGTAAAATACGAGTAGCACGTTGCAAAATGAAATCAACTTCTTTGTCAATAGGTACCTGCCGGGTTGCCTGCGCGCCTGGATATATTTTTTTAATTTTGCCATAAGTTGAAACATAATATCTTACATAATAGATATTAATAATAGCTTTGCAAAAACCATATTAATAAAAAAAAAGTAAATAAGTATAAAAAAATAAGTAAGTCAAAATATACAAGAGTTATACATAGGTACGTTACACACATAGATAATTTAATGGTTGCAGTAATGGGGCAGACAGCTGGAGCGGAGTGCACGCCCGAAGATGACGAAGAACCTCGCATCAGGCCCAATGCTACGGAGAGATCTTTGGTGAGTTAGAAAGAAACAATCTTCTTTTTAGTATCTCTCTAGTCCTAGAAGAGATAAGACTACTTCGAAAGACTAACTAAACTAAAAATGTGT
The DNA here is from genome assembly GCA_964023185.1 of Macaria liturata. NCBI lineage: Eukaryota > Metazoa > Arthropoda > Insecta > Lepidoptera > Geometridae > Macaria > Macaria liturata. The sequence continues at coordinate 3,643,652 of OZ026815.1, read as the reverse complement.
ACCAACAATACTTGGTATTCTAAACACAATCCATTTAGGCTATTGAACCTTTGTTTCATTCAAGTCATATTATTTAAGCACGAAGCTCTCTACCGGCGACACTTCTCATCATTATAATATTATTATTATTGGTGAAAATTACGCATGAAAAGGTTTTTGCTAAATATATTTACACAGAAATGTTGCAATATCTTCTAGCATTCGTAAATTACACATCGTTAAGTACTGTCCCTTTTCTGAGAAGAAAAATAAATTATTCAATAACAACACAAGGCGCGCCGTAAAAACAATTTTCGCGCCATGAATACGCACTTTGGCGCTCTGTAATCACATTTTGACAGTTGTCGGCTTGACGGCATCGTGGACGGTTTCTCGTTGCGTTCACTGGCAGTTTCTGTGAAACGGAACGTCATTGTGTTTCTTCCAGCTGTCAAACGAAGGTTTATTTTTGAAAAATAAAGTGTTTTTCTCATATTTGTAAATAAATTCTAAATGTGTAAATCTAGTTATTACCGGGAACAATTTTAGAAATTACCGAGTGATTAAATATGGGGCTAAATCGTTGAAAGACTTGTGGCGTGACCATTAAATCTTTTGTTTTTGTTAACACCAAACTGCGAAGGTGCAGGCTTAGATCTTCATTTGTTTTCCCTTGAACTTGCCTTGGTCAACGAACAAGTGCCAGCATTTTGGTGTGACTAAACGATCTATTTTTTGTTGTGTTCGCGCGACGAACCAGACTGAAAAAATAATAAGATGTCGAAAGTGTCCCTGAATAATGTGCCATCCAACCCAAGAATTAATAGACTGAGAACATTTTCAAGGGTAAGTGCTGCATATCTTTGTACATTGCCGAATTAAACAAGCAAAGGCCTTCCTATAATTCGTCTATAATTAGATGTGTTTGAGGTTACCTTCAGTCCAGATTCATGGACTGTTTTACAAGCTATTCATTATGAAAACATAGGTTATGAGTTGTATCAGCTGTATAGAATATTCCGAAAATTTAAAATTATTTGTTTTACCTAAATAGAACCGTGCAGCATTTAGGTACCAGTCATAACTCTACATAAAATAAATCAGCTGTTTGACTGAAACAATTCATCACCAATCTATATGTAAGTATTACTCACTAAAGTACCACAGTAAATGTAGGCTATGTGCTCCAAGTATTAAATAAATGGATCATGTAGAGTTACTTAAAAAAATCATTAAATTATACTTTGATCAAAGTGAATTTCTTCTGCTGAGTCTATTAACATTAACTCTACTGAAAAAATCATATTTATAATGCATCAGATAAATTTAAAAGCCTCACCTCACCTAAACAGAAGTGACAACCCACTTCTTTCAGTCTAATAGTTAAAATACTTTACTTATTAATTGGGAAATGGGCTTACTTACATTCTATTTTACATAAAAAAATACAAAATGGTACTTATAGTCATTGTTTTTTATAAGTAGTGTTTGAGTATTTGTACTTCTTAGTTATTGGTTAGTAATGAATTAATCATGTTGTTGCTAAGGGCCTGAGCTTTGACCACTCCCTTTCATTTCATTATCAAAATAAGAATTGTTGGTAGAGCTATTACTTAATGGGCTATTGTTTGTTGAATTATCAGTTACATTCCTATAGCTACATTAAATTAGTTATATATACTAATTTTATTAATTGGAGTGAACTCATCCTTTATCTACATATTGTGAATAGGTCATTTACTTATCAAACCATTTGTGTATGAATAATGAGTAGAGATTGCTATACATATATACCTAATATGAAATTTCAACACTGTTACTTCATACATAAGTACATAAGTAAATATTTACCTAGCAGGTATAGTCTGTGCAACTTATATCAATATAGGTAACAAATTATTTATATTTGGGTAAATGGTAAAGCTTTGGAAAATAACAATGTGCAGTAAATAATTTAGTGTAGTAAAGAAGTAATAAGGAAAGAAGAAAGAAATTGTTACTAAATAATAATCCAGTACAGGCATGCTCTAACTTGGGCCACAAATTTTGCTTGCTCGAATATCACTTAAGATGCCTAACAGTATAGTGTAAAAAATACCTTAAAGTAAGAAGTTAACATATAATAGTAATATAAATCATTTATAAATTTGACTAAGAAAATAGTAAATAAAATACTCATAGTTATCTGAATTACCTACTGGTTGAGTGAATAGATATTTTCTAGTGAATGAAATACCAGAATCTGATAGGTAAGCTAATTTGATCATAATTAGTAAATATCACTTAACTCTTTCTAGTTAAATGAACTGTTAATGATTAGCTAACATTCAGGTAATTAGTACAGTACCCTTTTAACCTCTTTAGTGGCCATTGTAGGTGTGAACTAGGTATTTAATTAACATACCTACCTACCAATTTCTTATAAAAAAGAGGTTGTCAAATAGAGGCATAGGTACATAAATCATCCAATAACTTAGTATTTTATTGTTGAAATTTGTGTATAATGATGTTTGGTATGTACACATTTTTTTAACCTTTTATGAGTGTATGCTTTTGTACTTATTAAGTACCTACCTAATACAAATGTAAATACATTTTTTTATGAAGTATGCCAGAATAAATACATACAGTTAGATGACAAAAGATAATAATTGATTACACCATTTTTTTACATATGTATTAAGTAAGTATGTGGTCGTAGGTGGAGCATATCTGTATAGTAATTAATCAGGGTCATAAAGGTCTTGCGACTATAATGCTGTTACTGGACAACACATATCAAGAGGTTGCTTTTCATAGGATTTGGTATTTAACTCTGGTGGGTGTTTGTTATTTACTTACATCCAGTTATTACCTAAGTTACGATAAATTTTATAGAAAACTTTAAAGGTCACTCATTAGTTAATAATAATAGGTTCTCCGTTGATCCAAATCCTAAAATTACTAAAGTGAAGAGTTTTTCCACGGATTTTTAAAATTAAGTGAGTAACTAAGTAAGTCACTCTATATACATATAATAAATTAGATTTGTGTGAGGCAAACTCTGCTCTAGAGAGTTCCTCAATATAACAGTGTAACTCATCCATTTCTGATAACTGGTCACATCATAGCCATCAGAACAAAATGAAATTGTATCAGTTTGCATGAAAACCTTGAGTCATTGTCATGAAACATGTGGATAATGAGGATGTGACATCATCCCGACCAGTTCAGACTTGAAACACAAATTAAACACATGCCTCCATTACATGATGGGTCATAATCATTGTCCATCACTTCAGAAATTCCTTTAATCATTGATACAGTAATTTAACAGTTTTCATAGTAGTTTTTTAAATCCTAATGCTCTGAAGTATTTTTTTAGTATTTTATATCAATGAAAAATAGTACTTAGCTTAGGTAATTTTGTATGTGGCTGATAATAAAAAATTTTTTTTTTCATGAAATAGGCTCACGCTTGACTACAACTTGCCTGATGTTAAGCAACGTTATAATCTACGATCTAGCGCGCTTGCCTAGAAGAAACCGGTTTACTCTCGACTTGAAGACCGACAAATTATAGTTCAAGGGGAATAGAAATTCGGGCAAGGAGTTCCACAGTTTGTTTACTTTCATAGGTATTTAAATCTGTATGTCCAATAATGTCCTTAGCATTTTCATATGCTATAGGCACTACATATGTACACAAACATACTTACTCACCATTATTCACTGTAGGTAGCTAAATTGGCACAAATGGTATGCGGCACGCTTTTATCAATGGCTGGACAGTCATCCTGCCAATTACTACTGTTGTGAATGTTTGTCTTGTATACCTATCTAGTTGGATTGTAGTATTGCCGACTAGTTCCAAAGTACTGTAATAATCTGATCAAAAACAAAATATAGCATTCGCAAGTTCGATTCCCGCATGACACAAGTTATTGAGAATTAAAAAAAAATATAGTTGTGTTGAGTCTGGTCGTTTATATGTATAATATTTGTATTTACAAAAAATATATAATTTGTACTATATCCGTCATCTAGTACCCATGACACAAACGTTTGCTTAGTGTGGGGCTAGATGGCGCTGTGTGCAATGTCCCGGAATATTTATTATTTATTTATCTACATATACAGACATAGTATAATAAAACTGAAGAGGGTCAAAAGTCTGAACAAGTAGCGGCGCGGTGGCGCACCATATCAACTGTGTTAAATGTGTAAATCGTTTTAATATTAATTTCATGGTCTTGTATTTTTCTAAATTCAACAGTTTAGCGTGAAGAAGTAACGAACAAACATATACAAATACATATACCTACTCGTATGCTTACTAACAAATTTTCGTTCGAACTTTATATATGACTTTGTTGGCCCGTTCAATTGACGCCAGAGCATTAATTTGTGTATTGCAATGCAACCTTGCCGTGTCCTACATAGCATTATCATGGTGGTGCAGTTAGGTGTGTGAATTAAAATCCCATGGCCAGAATGTTCTTGTTTTACAAGTCCATCGCATCGTATGTCAAATACAAATACAAATACAAATTATTTATTGATAATACCACAAATTACAAGTCATATCTATTCTTGTCGGCTAGTCTGTAAGCAAGAGGATTTTTTTTTGGTAAAAAAAGTATTTATTATATATATATATAACTAAATTTGTGATGAAAGTTCAATATATGATACTTACTTATCGATATATTTATGTCTTTTTGTGTACAAATAATGTAACAAAATCAAGTCTTTCGCAAAAAAAAATATGACCAAACGTCTTATATTCTTCACTTTCTCTTGCACCACACTTGCACTTGCACTCTTGCTTCACATTCATAGATACACAGCAGCAGAATGAAAACGAAACTTATGTTAGAGAAATTATAAAACGCATTTCTTAGTACTTAAGTTTAAAACCTACACACGACAAGAATTTAGTTTCTCGTCTCTACTTTTTTTTACCTTTATTTTACTTAAGTAATTTAACTAAAATACCTTGAATTTTCGCGAAAAATGATTTATCGTTCATGCAAGCAAACAATTTTATCTCGATCTCGAAGATACGTGCCTTTATTAGCACCGATAATACGAAAACATTTTCTTAGCGATAACACTAAGCATTATCTGTATAAAATGCATATCTTAGGAATCTTTAGATTATTGTGTTTATGAACTGATAAATCCGAATATAATTACAAAAAAATAATTTCTTTGAAATTCATTTGAAAAGCAACATGCTCTTATGTACTCTTAGTAGGTCTGCTATTCAAATATATTTGAGTTCTTACCATACACAATAAAAGTACTCAATATATAGGCATCTAATAGTCAAACTAGTCCTCTCTGCAGTACAATACAATTATCGAATAACGTTTTAAATTGTTGTAATATAGATAGGTTCAGATTACAACAAAATACAATAATTGGCACACACACATATCTGCCTAACTGAAACAACGCAACCATGACGTAGACCGCCGACCTCAAAACAATAAAAATAACTCCCATAACTTAGCCCTGGGTATAATCAACTATCGATTATTTCAATCATGTATAACATTTCCATCGTCTTTCTATTCCTGTTCGTTACAAGTCGTTTACTTAATAACAGTCGTTTGGTTTTAAGTAACAAAAGCTAGTTTTGCTTCTTGTAAGTTTACTTGATAAAAGTTCCTTGTGTGGTTTTAATAAGAGTTGGTTTTGGTTTTTGAAAACCAAGCCTTGAACGTGGCAAGGTTACGTAAAGGTTTCCTTTTAGCCTTGCTGTAGGATAGACGGAAGGGCCATTGCCAATGGCATACCTGTATCTACCACGTTACCTTGGAAAAGTTTTTGCCCTTGGAAAAGTTTTTGCTGCCTTTTTGTGTTCGGATTCCAATAGTTACACATAACATGTTTAGACTATTATACTCGTATGCTTAAGATTTTCTCTGTCGTGTTCCTCATGACTGAGGGTTTATCTACCCCGCAGAATAATAATTGAACAAGTTCTTCGGCTTAGATTAGATGGTCTCTACATAATATAATATGCTACATGACGCTGTGTGATATGTCCTAAAATATGTATATATTTTTTTATTTATATATATGTATCCAGTTTCCAACGACAACAAATTAAGTTAAAATTTGTTAAAATATGTAGTGGGTATTTAAATTACTCAAGATAAATATCAGTGTAAGCTTTTGTAGTTAGTATTCAAGTACGTCGGCAAAATCATAAAAACGTGCAATTTATTTGTGCTTGGGGAAAGTTGATGTAACAAACACACGTTATTGCAAACGAAATTTAAGTGTTACTTACATTGGATGCCTTAAATTATTCTTCTTTATTACAAAACATCCACTTTGAGGTCAATAATAATAACTTTACCTTAAAATATCAAGTTACCTAACTGTACTTACAAGTAGCTCATGGATTCTCTTAAAAAACTCCCAAAAACACGAGTTACTTGCAAAATCTGAAACGATGATTTTGTTGCTCATGATTAAGTATATAGATTATGAAGTACTTACCTATACAATGCTCTACATTTATGTATGTAAAAAATTTCCAATACATAATTTGGCACATAATTACATTTTCCGCTAGTCCGCAAGCCCTTAAAATCAAATTACTGATACTAATTTATTATCGGTTCCACACATCTCGATACATTACATACTATATACTATGTTTATCAGCTTGTAACTAAGTCCTTTATTATCTGTACCAGTCATGTAAAGCTGATAATTATCTGGGATTTATAGAGGTTTAGAATAGGCACGTCGATAAACGGTTTTGCAGCAAAATATGTTATTAATACTTTCACTTGTCCATGACCGAAACTTGTGCGATGTAATCAAAAACTTTGATAACATGTTTAAAGCGAAAAACAAATGAATCCGCGCGCCTTTTCTTTTAAAGATTTTGACGCTAAAAAATATAACTTCCACGGCCTACCTTAACGATACTCTTAGTATAAGCACTTATTTTTTAACAGATTTTAAATGTGGCTGGTTAAATTTGTTAATTCGATCTTAATTCAGCTAAATCTTTTTTGTCTAATCGATTTCTCTGTTGCCTATTAGCAAAGTGAAGAATTACCCGCTAGGTAACCGATAAAAAAATAACACGTTCTTTGATAAAATCGCAACGTGTCGTGTAAAAACTAAAAACAGATAATCTAATTAACAGTTATCTAAATCACCTAATTGTTTGATTAAATGTGTCAATCTCTAACTTAGATATTTAGTTTTGAAATTGTGATAATCCCAATGTTCGATTAATTTAGACGTCTCGCCACATATTATGTCAACGTCAGATGTCATGGAGAAAATCTTCGCGGGATTCGCTATGACAACTGGCAGTTGCTGTTCCCTCGCAATTCCGAACGGTGAGATCTAATTTCAAACAATAAAACACTGTTGTAGGCGCGCTAAGCCCTATTTCTAGGACAAAGTTGGTCCTTCGAGCCGGATATTTGTATTTGTATAGTGGAGTTTAGGAAACTTTTACCCACAATTTTATAACCGCAGTCATAGAACATGATTTATTTTATAAACGCAAGCTAGAAATAACATGAAAAGCAAGGAGAACAATAAACTTACGAAATGCAAATCTTTGTTTGTGAACTTTGTTTCATCAGTTTCACCCGCTGTCTTGAAAGTTTTATTGAACGAAGCCTTCGCAATATTCAGCAGAAGTCTTAGTAGTGATATCGTGATTGCTACGCACCGTTTGTCCTAACAGAGTCATGTTCTAGGGCATTCGACACAATAAATAGTTTATGGTGATTTTCCCGAACACGTGAACCGAGTGTGTCGTTATTAACAAGACATTATTACACGTACTATTCATCATCATAGTAACCTTGGCAGCGTCTCGATTCGATTCTTGACACAAATCTATAAATCGATGTACGATCAATCGACACTCGTTATATATAAATGAAGAAATTATCAAGTATTATATCGATAAGGATATGATTTTATATCGAATTATTTACCGTTTTGCCTCGGACTAGTCTTATCACCTTGTCATTGTTGGCTCATTTTGCGGCTGGAGTGGTGGTTCTGTTGTCTTTGAGTGCTTTCTCATTATTTTTAAAATAAATAATGGCGACAGTGGTGAGTTATTTGTTTCTTCTTTTTAGTAACGCTATTATCGTGTTTCTAACGATATAACTATTCTAACTATATATACGTTCCAAGTACTAGTAATTTACGAGTACTGGCACATAATACATATGCTGGCATCTATGCGGTGTCTGAAACTCATAAATTCATTTTGCGCTAGGTATTCCGAATATTCAAATCATAAATAAGCACATATAATTACGTAAACATAACTTATCCTCTCAAGCAGTATCAAAAAGCCTCACTACACTATCTACTCGGCCAGGATAATCGCAATGACATCTCATTCCACTTCTCACTGACTCCAGGAAGCTGCCCTGAGACAGTCCAGGCGTGCGTTTGCCAACCAAGATCACGTGCACTCGACTGGCCACGTTGGCTTCGTACACTTCTCAGTACTGTGGGACAATTGGTTTTCCTTTACATTAATGAAACGACTTGGAGAACTTGGGGCAATTTTTTTTTTTAATTTGATTTCGTTTAAAAGCTGATAAGAGCTCTGGCTTTGTATGTCGCTTCTGATTTTGGTGACTAGAATGTACGATATATATTTTTCATTTAATCTTTAGTTTCTTTCTGGCCTAAGTTAAGTTTGATATCCAGTCCTGTCTAGCCTGATCATATATTAGAACTTTGACATGTTTTAAAGATAGTAGAACTACTTAACTAATAGAAGTTCCTTAACTATTTCTCAGCCAATTTCAAATAACATCTTGTCTACGGAAGCTCTAGGTTCTGCCGGCATACTTACTCGTACATAATTAATTTGTCACAGTTCACCGTCTCTACCGAGGGTCAAAATGACAGGAAAGTTCGGAAACCTGTCAGTCACTAACCCAACTCCCGAGCGACCTGATTTCAATTTGCGACCAAGGTTTCCAATTTTCATACGAATCTCCTGTCAACATGTTCGTTGCCTTCCAAGCTACACGTTTTACACATTTATGGCGGCAAAATGTCTCCGTTGTTTAGTAAATTGAAAAGAATCCCTTTGTTCTGTTTTTTAAGTCTTAAATTTAACTATAAATTAGGTAGGACTTGAGTTTATAACTGGGAGCTAATAGTCGTAACTTTAATCTCAAAATTAGCTAAGTAGTTAGTACATTTTTTCTTTGTAGTTTAATTTACATAAAAGCTTCCAAACTCCCAAGTCAAATATGCTGAAATTGGAGTTTTAATGAATCATTAACCAGTTCATTATACTTTACAATTTGTTTTCTTCGTTTTAAGAGCTAAAAATAATGAAGCTGATGCTTCATTACAGACTTTCATGTGAAATTAAATAAATTAGGAATTCCTCACTGAAAGTTGTATTATTTATTCTGTGCTGAAAGCCAGATCTCATATAATATTTTCGTAGAATTTTGTTATTCATTTTTCTTACAAACATGTAAAAGATCGTTGTTTGTGTTTTTAATTACATACGTTCTAGTACGAGAAAATGCGGAATCCATTACCAGTCGAGAATGCATCGATAGAATTAGCACTAAACTGTTATAAAATATTACCACTTCTTATTTATTACTTGGACAACGCGGAATCGTGTCGCATGAATTTCCAATTATTGTGTGCGTTTCTTTGTCATGTTACGAGTATTTCTTACTTTAACTGATGTTTGTAGGTATCGAACATTTAAAGGTCGCCTAGGTTTCCTCATTGTTTGGTCTTTATTTTCCTCGTCGTAATTAAAGAGGACATGTATTTACTCTTTTACTGCGTTTAACTTGGCTTATAAATATCATTAGCTTTACTCATAGCATTATGTACTCATAAGAGTTATTTTACTTATTTGTTTCCTTTGATTAATTAATAAGCCTACTTGAGTCATTGATATTTTAAATGAGAATAATGTATAGAAGATATTTAAGTACATTCAAATATTTTGTAATTACAAATAGTTTTGCTGTTTTGGCGTATTTTCTATAAATTTTAGCGTACGGCGATTGCGTATGCTTTAAAAATAAAAATGCATATTAACAAAGCCTCGGAAAATTGAGATAGGAAGCCAAGAAGCTTACACATAGGCGTATGCTAACAAAATAAATCATTATGCCGGACCCGTGAGCGATGTAAACACATACAAGGTCGAGCACCCGACTGCTACTAAAATATAGACAATAGTCTTTGTTACTAAGCCAGCATTTTATCACACAAACGAAGATGTACCTACTTGCAAATATCTAAAGTACATATGTTTCTACAAAGCTTCTTTGGTACATACTCTATTCTTAATTTAAATAGCCTTGGTCCTAAATTTAGATAATGCCAGCTACTATCGGCGCGTTCTTGATTGTATAGAACTTGACTATCTATTAATCCGTTGATAAAGAAATTGGATACAGTGCAAAATGTTTTAGGTTGTACGAAGATTGATATCTAAGAAATTCAATTCGAATTATATGAATATGATTTTGATTTCTTTTTTTAGGTGATGAATTGTGGTTGGGTTTACAAACTGCTTTTTTGTAGCGTAAATAGGTCTGACATGACTATATAATATAAATCGTGGCCAGCATTTATAACATCTTATTTAGGTACTACGTATAAACTATTGGCGTAGGTTCGGGTTGTACTTCCGTATACTGTTGTTCAGGTAACATTTTGAATTAAACTTACAACCATGTTTTGCTCTAAATCGGTTTTTTTTTTTTTTTTTTTTTTTTTTTACAAGAAATGGGTTTGCACTTGACCGTAATTCGCCTGATGGTAAGCAATCATTACGGTCTAGGATGGAACGTGCTTACCCAGTAAGAACCGATTCACTCTCGCTTTGAAGATCGCAAGGTTATATTCCGCGGGGAACAGGGAGTCAGGCAGGGAGTTCCACAATTTAGCAGTTCGCACTATAAAAGTGGAAGCAAAACGCTTAGTGCGAGTCTTGGGAACTTCCACCATAAACCGGTGACGACCTGCTGTACCCCTGCTCGTCCGGTGGTAAAAAGGGGCGGGCGGAATTAGATCGTGCAATTCCGCTGCACACTCTCCAAAGTGTAATCGATAGAAGATCGATAGACAGGCAACTTTGCGACGGTGCTCGAGACTCAGGAGTCTCGCCTCGCACAAAGCGCCGTTCCCAATGATCTTCTTAGCTCGCTTCTCAATTGTCTCTAACGCCTCTAACTGGTACTTGGCTGAACCATCCCAGAGATGCGAACAGTACTCCATGCAGGACCGAACTTGTGCTTGATACAATGTAAGCAACTGTTCCGGCATGAAGTACTTTCGCACCTTGGAAAGGATTCCCAGTTTTTTGGCTGCAACCTGAGCCTTAGCCTCAATATACGAGCCAAAATTGAGAGTCGGAGACAACGTCACACCGAGAAGGTCGAGGTGGTCAGTGATCGGTACAGATACACTTTGGAAAGAAGGAGCCAAATCAAATGGCCTCTTTTTTGCGGTAAAGAGACACGCCTGGGTCTTTGCAGCATTAAACCTGACTAGATTGGCATCGCCCCAGTCGGAGACTGCCCTGAGAGAAAGGTTTAAGCGCTCGACCATGGCTTCCCTGAGAGTCTTGATTTCGGCCGCGTTAGCTCGTGCAGAAGATGTATAACTCTCGACAACTGTGCTGTCGTCTGCATACCCAAAGGTACCGGGTTTAAGCAGGTCGTTGATGTGCAGCAGAAAAAGAGTCGCAGAGAGCACCGATCCCTGGGGGACACCAGCATTAATAGCCAACAGGTCAGACGAGCAACCATCTATGACTACTCGAATGGACCTATCCCTCAGAAAATCCGAAATCCACGCACGGAGACCAACGGGCAGGCCGTATGAGGAAAGCTTGCTTATAAGGCCGTCATGCCAAACCCTATCAAAGGCCTTGGAAATATCGAGGGAAACCGCCAGGGCTTCCCCGTATTTCTCGATGGCCTCACTCCAGATGTGTGTGGCGTACACTAAGAGGTCCCCTGTAGACCGGTTCCGGCGAAAGCCATATTGCCGGTCACTGAGGAGATCATTAGACTCTAGGTACGCCAGGAGCCTGCGGTTCAGGACACGCTCCATACTCTTACAGAGCACGGACGTGACCGAAATGGGCCGGTAGTTGGCAGGGTCGGCACGACTACCTTTTTTGGGCACAGGTTGCACGTTTGCAAGTTTCCACGACCTCGGCACTTTACCAATCTCAAGGGAAAGCCGAAAAAGACGTGTCAGAACAGGAGTCAACTCAGGCGCACAGGTCCTCAGAACTATGGCTGGAATACCGTCGGGTCCGCTGGCTTTGTTCACATCAAGATCGCGTAGCGTTCTTCGCACCTCTGCTTGTCGGATGGTGATGTTGGACATGACTGTCGAGCATCCGTTTGGAGAGGATGGCGATGCGCTACCAGCATCTAGACGTGAGTTATCTGCAAAAAGAGAGGCAAATAAATTTGCCTTCTCAACCGCAGAATGAGCCAGTGAACCGTCAGGTTTCAGCAGTGGAGGCAGTGAGGGGCGGCAGAAGTTCCCTTCAATCAACTTAGCCAGGGACCAAAATGCTTTACTACCCGCTGGGTACGAAGCCAATTTGTTCCCTACTCGACCAATGTGATCGAATCGAGCCTTCTGAAGTACCTTCTTGCAAGACTTGGCAGCTTTGTTGAATGCTTTCTTCTTGTCGCTGATGTCCTTGGTTTTACGGTGTCGCGCATCAACCCAGGCTAGGTATGCCTTATGCTTTAGTGCTTCCGCACGTCCACATTCAGGCCCAAACCATGGGTGAGCTTTGCCGGACTGAGACGTATCCGAATATGGGATGAAATATTCCATACCCTGCCGGATCACGTCAGTCACGGCATCCGCAGTGGTCGAAGGATCGCCAGAAGAAAAGCAAACAGCTTGCCAAGGATAAGACGCAAAGAAAGACCGCATCTCATCCCAATCCGCTGACCTGTATCGCCACATCCGACGGTTACCCTTTGGGCTTGGGTCGGACGGGGAGTACACGGATACAGACTTCACCAGACAATGGTCGGATTTACCTAAGGGTGACGATACCGTCACTGAGTACCGGTCTGGATCTGTTGTCAGCAGAAGGTCCAAGCAGTTAGGTGTGTGAGACTCAACATCAGGCACCCTAGTAGCACCTCGGACCAGCTGAGTGAGATTTAACGACAAAGCAAGCTTACGCGTCTCTCTCCCAGCATGGTCAGTGATCTGGTATGGGTATAGCCACTCCTGGTGGCGTCCGTTAAAATCCCCCAGAAACACTAATTGGGCTGCAGGATACTTTTGTTGAGCCTTATCCGCCGCCTCACTGAGGTATTCAGTGAGCCTAGTTGTCTCCTGGTCACCGCTGTGCGATCGGTAGACACAGGCATATAGAATTTTTTCTAATCCTGTGTCCACAAGCGCCCAAAGTACAGAGAACCTGCGATCCTCAAGGTTACGGAGACGCTGACAACAAATGTCATCCCGGACGTACATACAGACCCCAGCCCGAGCTTTAAAATTGTGCTCAAGGCTGTAACCCGGGTATAGTAAGTACGCCGAATCCGACGGACATTTGATCTGCGTCTCCGTCAAAACCATAAGTGCAGGTCTTTCGGTCTCAAGATGGTTATGGACCGGAACGAGATTTGAGTGCAACCCTCTGATATTAGTCAGGTGCACTTTCAACGAAAGGGAGTGCTGTCGCTGTTTAACTCTCTTCTTTTTGCTCTGTACCATAGTGCGATAAGTGAATTCGGTGGGGAGAAGGCAGTAGGACGAGACTTCACGCAGTTGACCTATGCAAGCACAAAACATACAGGCCATCTAGGGGGATCTAGCACGGAGACTGCGGGGACGCCCGTGCCCCCCCTGGGATGTCCATCGGGCCCTTTCATCCGGTCGCCAACCGGCACGATGGCGCATCCCTGGGATTTTTCGCGAGTTGGCGGGACAGCCTTTCGAGAGTGGCTACCCCTCTACTTGGGTCCCCTACTGACTGCGGTCGGCCAGCGACGAACCGTGCCACGGATCCCGCTACCCTCCGTCACTAGATACCCGATGTCCCGATGCCCGTACTTGCAAGACAGATCCTTACTACACTGAAGTAACTGTCCCGACCCTACTCCCCCAAACGGTGTCATTGGACTACGCTCCGGAACACGGCTAGGCCGCTTGGCGGTGCGATTAAGTCCAATGGGTGGTCACCAACCTCGGCCGAAGCCTACCACCGGTAGTTTTGTCGCCTGCTTTGCACCACCCGAGGACTACGTGTGGGGATACGGATAGCCGGGTATTCTCCCACGGACGAGGGCGACTCAGTTCTCAAGGTTGTAATTTACAGAGGCATAGCACCATGAACCACACACGTATCGTCATCATTGTCAATGTTCCTTATTTATGTCGGAAATTTCCTACGCCCATATTCATGTGACACGTAGGTACGTCGCAATAAATATTCTATTGAAGAAGTTTTTGGCGTTGATTGAAGAATTTCCGTTTGATTGTTCGATCGAGCAGCGTGATTGTTGATTTGGAGTTTTATCAGCGCCTTGGCCCACATCGATCAAAGAATACGATACCATCAAGTGGTCCTTTGCTCTTTGATACAGTTTTAGTGAAATTGACGCAATATTTACTGGCACCTATAGAAAAAAGAAGATCCCTATTCGACTGAATGCTTTTTTTATTTCTCGGTCTTTGTTTATGTACGTCATGTGTGTTGGAGAGTTATCCTAAGTTATATTCCAGTGTAAGCATGATGGAGATCAAGAAAAATCAAGTTAATACAATTATTGGGGTCGTCAAACCCATAATAACTCGTATTAGTATCATCTATGGTATAAAAACAAAGCAAAATATATCATTTTGTACCATTACACATTAATTAAGCTACTTAACTACGTATTTGTGTCACATAAGTACGCAATAAAATTATTTTTCTGAATCGTAGGCACGCATTATTCAATATAACCATATGGGGAAATTAGCAAAATAGAAATTTAAAAAAAACCATGTCGTAAATGTGTTCTTATAGTGGCAGTGGCGCTTTGGTTATATTCCTGGCTTTTAAAGTAGGTATGTCACATCGCTGGTAGTCGAAAGATTTATAACTCACCCATGCTTGTAATATTTTTTCCTTTAAATATGAGTCATACTTTGTTTACATTCGCTTTTAATCCCACTCATTTGACCAGATATCGGTCGTGTTTTATTCCACGTGTTCTGTAAATGGTTTATCTTTAACAAATGCAGAAAATATGCAAATCTTGCTGAAAATGGAAATGGTTCAATGTTCAGTATAATATACTTTGGCTATTCTGAATCAATGTTTGTTCTGTTATGATTTATTCTAAAAACAAATTCTAAGCTGATCCATATCAATGAATCACTTAATGGCACTCCATTTATCACTATAATTATTATGAAGTAATCTTTTGTATTCTAAATATGTAGTATATACTTAAGTCTAGTAATTGCACGATTATCTAATTAATTCCAATCACGTGTAGTTTGACCTCAGTCGCATAATGTCTCGTCTTTTTATTCCGGCAATGGCATTGACCATGAAATATACATACTGCTGGGTATTCTTAGCTTATGTAACGGTAGACAAAAACTAGTTACAATAAGTAATGTGCTTGAATATTGAGCTTGTGCCCTTTAAAGGTTTGTTGTTGTTTCGATAAATTGATTTTGCTTTTTTAGTTTGCAAATTAACGTCATATTTATTAAATGGTGGTTTCGCTCTTTTCAATTTGTAGCTTGTACCTACCACTATAAAAAAAAGTTACGCAAGCAAGTTTTAAAAGGCCTATGAAAAGCATTACCATGTTTATAAGAACAAAACGAATAAGCCAAACATTGTTGTTAGCGTATTTTCCTACGATTCACGTTTATGCTAATTTAGGCAGTTAAGAAAGCTCAAAGCCGAAAGAAAATTAACGATCCTGTGAGAGTAAAAGCCAAAGGCTGTCCACGTCGAATTTACGAGGAAGCATTCAGCAGTTTTACGATAAGCAACAGTCGTTACGGAATAAATACGAACAATGATCTTAAATTTTTGTGACGTCAGATGTTACGATTCGTTAATTTTTATGACAAATCTAGTACATTATATTGTTGGTTTGTGAATAGCACTCATAGAGAGCGAATGGACTTAGGAAAATTTGCCTGTATCTTATCTTGTTTTGGGATGTTTTATTTGCTGGACCATTCGCGATAGCTAGCTATCCATCTTAGGCCATGCCTTTGCTTGCTATCAGGTAAACTATGGCCAAATGCAGACCCGTTCAAGTTAAAAGAAAAAGGCACTCAACTCTAAAAAAAATAGATGTTCATTCACTAACATAACTTTATCGTGATCGGTCGGAATGTCTAGATTTCTAAGTAATCAATTTTGTACTACATTTCAGTAGTTTTAACAAAGTCACACAGAAACTGTCGCCTCTACCTGATCGATCACCTCGCGCGTTACCTTGATATAACCTAATGTTTGTTTGTTTTGGCAAAATGTATTATGCATACATTGTGAAACACACATATTTGTTTTATCGGCCCGAGTATAGCGGACGACCACTTATATCTTACTACTATTTGCAGATTTTGTTTGTTTACTATTTGGGAAATTGGATTAGTCGTTTCGCTTGCGTATCGGCTTATGTTTGTTTACTTTCACAGTTTTCTTAGCGTTATTATTTTTCGCTTTAAAGATAAGTTACCTAAAAATATTGAGTATGGTCTTAAAATAAACACATACTCATATTCTACGTCAAAAACAAGATGTAAAAAGCTAAGTATACAAAAAATATAACATTAAGTAAAAAAAAAACTGATATAACTGAGTAACAATAGTAATGATGATTTTATATTTTTAAAATTACTCTACTTACTCTAGAGTAAAATGTAAGTGTAAGTACTCCAAACAGTTTTAACTGCATTGGCACCGCATCGAATGTTGTCCGGAGCTGCGCAAGTCTACGCCACAATCCATACTATGTCCGCATTACCTTCTTGCAATTGCAATTATGCATTTATTATGAACACTATTAACCCAGATGTCATTTTCTTTGGCCTACCATTCATAAATAAATAAATATTACAGTGCCATCAAGTCCCATACTAAGCAAACCCTTGTATCATGTCATTGTCATCTCAAGTACTTTCTATCTTAAGATTTTGATGGTTACAAACTTACAGTCAATTCCTTCGTAGCTGGCTTATAGAAAAGTGCCTAAAGTAAGCGTAGCGGCGGTGCTACGAAAGCAGACGCTCAAAGCAGGAGTTTTCCTTTTGTTCTGTCTATGAAGACACGGCGAGAACAAACTGTTTGTCGCGAATCTTACTCACATACATGAAATCTTTCGCTTAGATTTGCACTTGTTTACAATTTATCTGCTGACATAGCTTGACTATTACTACATTCTACATAATTGTATATTATCTATATCATCTATTATTCCGAAAGTTTGTGTACTTACGTATGTTTATTAATAAATAAATAAATATCTCAGGACATATCACACAGCGCCATCTAGCCCCATACTAAGCTTACGCTTGGTCATGGGTACTAGATAACGGATACAATATTATATACTTTTCTTTTGTAAATACATACTTATTATACATAAATACGACCAGACTCAACACAAGTAATTACAAATTTAATATTCATAATTACTTGTGTTATGCTGGAATCGAACCCGCACACCTAGATTAGATGGCAAAGCCACTGCCAACTAAGCTAACGGAGCAGTCCTTCTTCACGGAAACGGCAGAACCGATTTGGATGAAACTTGATATAGGGGAAGACTAGACCCAAGCCTATATTAGATATTTTTTGTATCCAGGATTAAGGGTAAGGTAATTGCGCGGTGCTAGTCCCACATATGTAGATAACAGGACGATTCAAAACCTAAAATTCCTTGTCACTTGTTACAGACGGAAAGCGAAACGTCATGCGAGGAAGCAGCAAGACTGACAGCGGAAGGCGCGGCTGCAGATGATGATGAAGAGGCCTTCGACTACGGCGCCATCCCCCCGCCCCCCGACGGGGGGTACGGCTGGGTGGTGGTGTTCGCCTCTTTCATGTGCAACTTGATCGTGGACGGGATAGCGTACACGTTTGGAATCTTCCTGCCAGAACTGGTCACATACTTTGGAGAAGGAAAGGGGACGGTCGCGTGGGTTGGAAGTTTGCTGTCGGGCGTTTATTTGGCAGCAGGTCAGTACATTTTTTTACGAGTATTAGTTATTTTTACGCGGGGTTGATGTAACATCTTTCTAATTAACCTATGAATTCTAAATCCATAAATAATTGAGCAGTTCTTCTAGGAAGAGTGAAAAGAAAAAGCGAGAGTTAAATAGCCAAAGCAGTAATTAACTAAGCAACCAGCGTTGATTAGTTTTAATAGGTAGGGTGGTTGGTTTGCTTTTTGAAACATATAGTTACTGTCAAGTACTTTATCGATTCTATTCATAGTGAAGAAAATTCTGTATTGTAACTTAGGTACTGACTTAATGTCCTTGAAACATTGAATAAGAGTATGTATCAAAATAGCGTCCATAACTTTGTGCCTTGAAGAAGAAAGAAATCGCTAGTCATAACTGAATTTTATAGCTATTAGTAAAGCCACACTGCTCTCGACGATATTACATAATTATTCATGTACTGCTAAAACTTGGTTTCTGCTGAAACTTTTATGAAGCCGTAGTTAGTTATTCTGTAGAGTTACCAAGTTTCAACTTCAGCTTGCTAACTTTAATATACTTTACCCACTTGTGAAATATTGTCGCTCTCATTTTATGGTGATGTATAACCGCAGGCATACCTATTTTAAGCATTACTTCAGGGATAAGTTTTAGCAAGGCTTATGATTCACATCTCGCAATTTCTCAGCCGTCTTAACAAAAGTTCTATGAATAAATTTAATTTAAGAACCTTTTAGCACGGAGGCTTACCTACGTTTAAAGATGAAGAACGCTGCAGTAATAGAAAACTAGTATATTACTAAAATACTTTTCTACCCAATAGTAAATGTATACTCGAAGTCCGTTGGACAGTTTAGTTTTTATAATATTTTCCAAAATAATAATACTCATAAACATCAGTTTTGTAACTCAAATTACAATCCTCATAGATAGATATATTTAAACACCAAACAAGCCTATTATTCCAAATTGATCCACACTTTTATCGCCATACTAAACATTTGTTCCGTTATCATCACACCAAACGCTAATAAACACATTACTTATAGCTATCGCGACCTTTAGGCCCTTCTGTTTAGGTTGCACGTTAACTGAACGTGACTCGACTATTTCCTATCAATATCTCACGTTGATACATGCAGGTGCCATTAGCATTCATGATTAATACATATACATACGTATAAAGCTAGGTATAGGTGCAAACAATGTACATTCAATCAAAGGGTTGCCACTGTCGCTTTTTGTTCGATTCTTGTTTAGAGTTCAAGGTAACGTGTTCTATCGTAGAACTTGGGTGATTTATAGCTTCATTTCTATAGTATAAATAAACGATAAACATTTTTTAACTCGGGTAATGTTGATTTATAAATAAAACTAATAAAATAAATACATCAGGAAATATCACATACCATACAATATTATGTTTTATTATATGTTGATAAAATTGTATTGACACGAAAATAAATACGATAACGACGTCTTACGTGATGGTTTTTTAGCTGCTTAGGTTTTCTCTAATTAAATGAAAGTATTTTTTGTTAAATAAAATTCTGTCTAATATTCAACATTTATCAGGTTATCTTATCTATCGCTACGAATGTATGTATGTATATAAAACTGTACTGTGTTAGTCAGTAAGTCTGCTAATTATGTATGCAAATATGTATTACAATACCATTACCTTGCAAGTGCAGATTACAATAATGTACACTATAATACTATGAATGCAACGCGACTTATAACAAGTGTTATTATGAAGTGTATTATGTAATGTTCAGAATAATAATTAAAAAAATACACAATAAATAGCGAAATCACCAATATTGAACAATTCACACTATTATTAAGTATTTACAGTTGGAATCAACAAACATAATTATGCGATATTATATATATGTTTTTTTTTTACATGATATAGGCTTACGCTTGACTACAACTTGCCTGATGTTAAGCAACGTTATAGTCTACGATCTAGCGCGCTTGCCTAGAAGAAACCGGTTTACTCTCGACTTGAAGAAATTTTCAAATTTCCAAGAATTGAAGTAAATGAAGTCACAGAATAAGATATGACATAGGTATATAAGTATAGGTACATAGTTATTGATTCAAGATAAAACACCATACCTACTTGTCTTTTTAAAAATATGTGTACATAATATGGTACATATAAATGGAATTAAACGCTTACTAAATGTCTATCAACACAATCAGTGGTATAAAAGCAGTTGACAACAGCTGTTTTTATAATTTCAATTTAATATTTGCAGATAGTGATTAGTGATTGCGATCATAAACGTGATTGTTTACGTCGTAAATCCAATTGTCTCTAAATTTTATGCAATTCATTAAAAGGTTGATCTTTTTGATAATAAGACAATAAGAAGGATATCTGTCAGTAAACTGGTTTGTTTTTGGCAAGCGCGTTGGACCATAGACTACCATATGGCTTTCTCGTAACAATGATAAGCAAGCTGTAGTCAAATGTGATCAGAATAAAATGTTTCATCCATGAAACTACATTATTTCAGATCTAAATGAACTTCAACTGAATAAGATAGAAATATCAAGTTTCTGTTGATAAAGTTCATACAAACACGACACAATTAACACGAAAATACTTAAACTTAGTGCCTTTGGATTTCTTCTTGCCAACGTTAGAATAGACATGAGAATGCTAAATAATTTTCTGAGGATGTGACGAAATACAAAAGATCCTGTTGTATGTTATCTCAGCCTTAGCCATTTATCTTAGAGTCTATATTTCACACACTCTAGCTACATATATAAAGGGACTCTAGACTACGAAAGCTCTTATCGCTATCTCCCAGGAGCCGACACTGTGACCTAAGTCCCTAACAATACACACAATACATGCCAGTACTTGCGCTCCTAGATAGCTCTAATGTTCGACCTAAAGTATTTGTTATCGGTCTGCATTGCGAAATAGGTCCTGTGTTATAAGGAAAGTTAAATTCATACAATTATAATGAATGTGTATGTGTGGTTATCGGTGTGGAGTGACAGATCATCGTGCATATTTGTATGGTGGTTGTCTGGTCCCGAGAGTGACTTATCAACTTTTTATTAAGTAAATATTCCGGGACTTATCACACAGCGCCATCTAGCCCCTTACAAAGCGAACGCATCTGTCATGGGTACTAGATAACGGATAAATTACTTACTTTTTTATTCCTATACAAAACAGGAATAGCTGCATGCAGCCACTAGTAATAAAGATGTGAAATATCTCCTATTGAGTAACACAAAAGATTAAGACCGTAAAGGATACCTACTGTGGATTTACTTTATCGGGTATTTTTATCGTTCACTTACATAATAAATTCTTACGACGCTGTCGTTATTTATCATAATTGATTTTCTTCGCATAATCAACATAATATTTATTCTGTATTGTTTCTCTCAACTTCCTTAAGACGCACGAATAATAAACCAAATTCATGTTACAAATCTGCACAATAAAGTAGTTACTTTTTATCTTTTTGCTTATCTTACATAAGCTTATTATTAACGCGTCTTAGGCTGTAGCCAATTTGTTCAATCCATCTTACACAATAATAATCGAATTTCAATCAATAAATTGTAAAGTTGAAATTGAAAAACTACAAAGATTCCTTTCATAACGATGAGATATAAAACTCGTGTCATTTACCTACATCTCCAATACATACATTTCTTTATGACATAATCAGTTTGTATTAGAAGATTCCTTGAACTGAATTACTAGTATTTAAATGACACATCCAGCCTCGATCAGGTTTGCTATGTAGGTTTTGATACCAAGGTGGTCAGTCCAATTATACTCGTACCTAACATTTAGTAGCAGCTACTTTGGTAGGAGACTAATAATTATCTACACGAAATAATTACAAGTTTGACATTAGGAAAATATGAACATGCATTTGAAAATATTTGATTCCTTAGCGTTGAACTAGAAAAAAAAAACTACTATGTGTTAGCATGACTAGATATTGTATTGCATTTTTCTCTTCTACTTTATTGCAACAGTAAGAAACTGTATATTGTAAAGACTTTATTTACAACAATAAAACATAAATACAAGGGAAGAAAAACTAAACATACTACTTCTAACTACATCACAAAAAAGGGGCACTTAGAAAATCTTTAGAACAGCCTAAAGATAATCTTAGTGCTCCAGCCCACTGCCAGAGGGCAGCGTGCCCAGCATACTGGCCGCAAAGACTAAGAGAACATTAAGACTATATTTTACATCTATAACTTGGTTTATAACTATTGCTTCCATAAGTATGTCAAATAATATATCTTTTACAAAATATTCTGTACTGCGCCAATGACCTAAAAGGATAATAACATATTGCAAAACTATGAATAAAAGATAACGCCTCAATCTGTATACAAGTTCACCTTCTAGCCCGATATTATCCTCGTAAATAGATATAATGACCATAAAACTGTTTGTTGGGATGTTTGTTCAAGGAATGATTCAATTAATTTAGGGGCTGCCGCTAAAAGCCTTTGGGAGTACCACCATATTACGTGGAAAGGCGAAAAGGCTTTATTCAATATTGGCCCAAGTATTTCCTTGAACACTCGTCTATCAAATTAACATCTTATGGCTTGCTTAGATACAGCCTTATGAGGTGGCTTCTACGTCAGTTATAAGTAGGAACATTTGAACATGATTTTTTTCAAAAAAATCGCCATTTGTCGATGATTAGTAAAGAAATGTAGTGTAAAATACATATTCGTAGGTAGAAGGTACGTAGAATCTTGACAAGAAATTTTAATTTATTCGATGTCTTTCCGGTCAAGTAACTATAAATATATATTCTACTATTTTTCTTATAACTTACTTTACGTATAATATAAATCAGACTAACCCTAATTTTCTCGTTCCCAGGTCCAATAGTATCAGCGCTATGCAACAAGTTCGGGTGCCGCGCGGTGTGCGTGGCGGGCTCGCTGGTGGCTTGCACCGCCTTCGTGCTGTCTACCTTCAGCAAGAGCGTCACTATGATGATGATCACCTACGGACTGCTCGGTGGTAAGTGGTCATCCTTTGACAGTACAATAGATCAATAGTATCAACGTTTGAAACTAGTCTGTCTTGCATAAATAAGCACGTATCAATGCTTCTTCTTCTTATCGAATGAGAGTGGCCAACTCTGGTGTCGAGAGTTTTCAAACCGCCCTAAGGGCCTCTGACATGGCTTAACCCTACAATTTAACGTGTCATCCGACCCACGGAAAATGTATGTATCAATGCTAAACGCCTGAGATTTCTGCGACATTGCTGACCACCACTGTACTAGACGAATAACCGGTCCCAACGATATACATATCTTGTTCTTTGAGCTATATATTCTTTTCCTCTGTAATTATATCTTGTGTCCGGCGTAAATCACCGGATCTGTGACATAGGTAAAAACGCCATACTAGACGAATATAATGTAACGTGTTTTTGAGCAATACTAGCATCCAAGTTTATTAATCTTAAATTTTTAGTTACTGTAATGTTTTAATAAACTAAAAAAATATAACTAATTTGTAGTCTTCAATCACTCTATGTAGAGTCAACAGTGCTACATAATAATTGCAAGACTGCGTACAAATGTACAATTGTGTATAAGCAATTTAATCGTAGTTAATCATACGGTTCTGTTTACATTCGCTACAAAGTAAGATTGAAATCCGTTCTATCAGGTTCAATAACAATCTTATCCACACGTATTGTTTATCTGTAGTACCTACTATTGCATGACACATATAATTTCATAATGCTAGTGTAAAGATATCTGTTACTATGCCGTTACATAGGAATGGCCCTAAGATTACATTCGCTTGTTTACATTGCCCTTGAATTTGCTTCAGTTATTATGACTCAGCTATGTACTTACTGTACAGAATCAGTGCAATTTACAGCAATAAGAAAGAATGAAAATCCGCAAAAGTGCTACGGTATTCGCGTTTTAAGTTTTCCTCCATTCCAGGCAGAAAAATAGATAAAGCTATATTAAACTGGTTTTACAATATTTACGCAATAGTAGTTACCATTTGCATTATGTAGGTATTATATGGAGGTATAGGGTGGTATTAGGTATAGCTATACCACCCTATACCTCTGTCTGTGTGTATACCTATGTTTACTTGACGCACAGACCATGATTATAGAAGTAGGCACGTGTATGTAATATTATAATTATAGTGTTTATGAATTAATTCACTGTGACAAGAGTTAGCAGCTTACCAGCTACATGAATACAACCAATAAATATAATGAATTATTTAGCAGAAGATTTATCTTGGTCTTCATCACCTTTAATCGAGTTGCCGTTAGATATTACTCACTATTTCTGAAATAGCCAAATATGTCTTACGCTTTCAAGGTCATATACTATACATTCTCATCGTTAACAATTAATCATTAAAGAATTAATCTTCTTTAATTTTCTGCGTTGTATTTATAGCCTCTATTATTAGTTGGCATCGCACTGAACTGAATTAGCGTTTTACGAGTGAACTGCAATTGCTTGTTGACTTATATTCGAGTATAGAATATCAGAATCCTAATGTTTATGGTTCAAATCCCCATGTTTATACATTGGCGATGAAATCAGCATTGCGCCGCTAACCTTCCCAGATTGGAACGTTTGTTATTGATCGACAACTACCCAAACATTACTAGCAGTGTTAGCATATTATTAGTCATTTGACCGAGATTTTGAGATTATAGAGGTTATATCTTCATCATTAGAAAAAGATCCATAAATTCACCAGCTGCAGCGATATTATACAGACCATTCTAAAATATAAGCGGAGCCGCGGGTATTATAAAACAACATCATTATTTTGGTCTTTCACTAACTCTTTTAGCTAATTTATTTATAATTCTAGTCACAATTTTTTTGTCGTTGTTGTCGAAAATTACACTACTTTCATCACTCTCTCTGAGCAAATTTAAGCGTGTGTTGTTTTCAAATTGGAATTGTATCCAGTGAACCGGGAAAAGGGACTGTGCTCTACTAATACCTACCTACCATGATATAAGGAGAAGAGCAGTAGAGTCTATAGCGTCATAAAATCCATAACTTTCGCAATCTCGCATCCAATATAAAACAATCTGACCTTCCTCTAGATAAAGGATAGACCAGCGCAGAATTTTAACAAGAGAAGACGGATCGCATACAAAGAACAAACGATCGATACGTTATACCTTCCGGTGATTAATCTCGTCAATCCTCACTAATTTATTGTGGATGGATTAACGTAAACAAGAATCGAATACGATTCTTGGAACTTGGAAACGGTGTCAGCGTCGACCGCGTAAACATTTATGTTTATTGCGGAAAATTTTCATTACCAATATTGAGCCTACAAAAAATGGTTGAAAATATGCGGTAGAGCGGTACCGTGTTATTTTCGAAGCCTTTGTTCTTAAATCTAAAATTTATTAACTTAACGTTTCTTAATTTGCCATAAAGCGTACATAGTAACATCATCTACTTTTGTTGTATTCCACCACAGAAATCTAAATAAACAGGTACTAGAAGTCGCATAACCGCATGACCTTGTCGCCACGCTGGTGGTCCACAAACCACCAGCGCTATTTCAAGCTTAAATGTACCTGTTTATTTAGATTTCTGTGTATTCCACTGATCACGCAAATAATATATATTAAAATGGTGTCCAACACATGTCTTCTATATAGCTAATTTTTATAGCTTTGTTAATCCCATTATCAGAGACCATTACCAAACATCCAAACTTCCCATATCCATAAATATTCAAACACATTAACATGGCTTTAATGACAGGCCCTAAAATTGTCGGTACTCTGTCTGCAATAAAGTTAGCAGCATAAAATGCCACGTGACCTTGGCACAGATCTCATGGCGACTTGGCGACGCTTGGGTGTCCTTGGATGCTCTCCAGACAGTTTAAGGATGTACTCATATGCCATGGCTGTAATGTAATGATGTAACGTCGATCAGACTGCATTGTTTCAGTAGATGTACCGGCGATTTAAATTAATTATTTATTGATTTACGACTACCTACTTCCAATTGTTTGTTGAATTCTGAGTAACTTTAAATACTTGCGCAAACAAAGCACAAGATACATGTTTTCGTATGTACAAAAATAACCTATACATGAAAACAACACAATTGTATAGTTTAATTTTTGTTCAACGGAAGAACCCTGTCACCGCGACACAGGGAATCCTACAGCGGTTGCCAGGGACACCTACGATGTTAGCAAATGTATTTACGCAAATAAAAATTCTTTTATCTTTATCTTTATCATACATAACGTCAATGTTCCCGCTTTGCCTCCTCAATTTGTTGATATCTACTACAATTTGAATTATACTTACTTAAAATGATTAATATTCAAATCCATGTTCATTTCTTGACTTTATAATTTAAAAATAAAAATATGACTAACTAGGAATAAGAATAAAATCCAATATGCATGCATATATCTATTCCATTTGTATCAATGTATCCTTCATACATAAGAGAAGAGGTACTTACAATGTTAAAGGATGATCACTCATATTTATAGCCATGAAGTAAATAATGAACTATGTACCTACAGCGTAAATACATTGTGTCATACAAAACATCTGTTTGTTGTAAAGGAGACAATTCGTATCGGAAGTTCCCACTAAAGCTCGTAATAATATTTTGGCGACATACTGAGATATTTTCTGTTTACGCTACATAAATGAGTATACATACATTGAAGACATTAACGTCTTTGTTTTGCAATTTTCAAGGTGTTTTAGCACGGTCTTGTACTCAAAATGTAGAATGCCAAATACTAGGTACGTACACTCGTAAATGTTCAAATAGTAATAGTGCACTCTATTCATTATCCGTATTCATTTATTTTCAACTATTTTTAATTTTTTTTACAAAATATATATAAAAAAAAAACAAATATCATAAAAAAAACTTAAAACTAGTGGTGCCGCCGGCAGCTGGGCAGGACCCAAGCTACCCGGCGGTAGAAGCTACAGAGACAGGAACCTCCGGCCGGACAATATGCGCCGTGTCAAGGATTACTGCCTTCTGTATGTATCTGACTTTTAACCCAACCCACTCTAATAATTATTATTAGTGATAATAGTTAAACTCGATTTTTTTTTATAAAAAAAGATAAAAATGGCACTAGACTGCAGCAATGCTTAACATCAGGCAGGCTGTAGTTAAACGTAAACCTATCCCACGTAAAAAAAAACTTGCTATTTTGAGAAGCGTATGCTTATCACAATGCATCACCAAAAAATCTGCGAACTCTAACAAAGTTTCGAATTTGAGTGGTGTATGATTTTGGTCTTATTTTACCCACTTTGACTCACCTTCCTGGTGTTTCTGTCCATCTGTTTGCCTTTCTGTTTATCTCTGAGAGTGTTTTATGTGATTTGCGTCAGAGAGCTTCGTTAGTCGTATTTTAGGCACCCACACCTGAGTATATAAATTTTGTCTTTAAATCTTAGCCGGAAGCAGCTTATTCTTATCAATATTTATGTGTCTGAAAGTTGGTAGGTATACAAATTTTACAAACGTCATCTTTAAATTTATTGTAAAAGTTTTTTTTTTAAATTAATTTTATTGAATTAAAACCTCTTTGTGACAAGGTATGACCTGATTGTCTGCGATAAGTCCCATCTCGATAACATCGTTCTTTACCATCCTATTAGTGCTGACCACTGTCCACTGTTTAGATCTTGATAAAACGTGCAATTTATCCGTTACCCTTGTAACAACACTCGACAAATTGGCAATTGATTTTAATGGGCTAGTTAACGTCGTTTCCAGACATGTTCGCTTCAATGAACCTGAAGCGGGCACTAGATAATCTACAAAGGTTTGTTCAAGGCTCTTTTTCTGAAATGTACGAGGAAATTCTTTTTTCCGCAGGCAACGATCAATACAGCCATCGCTCTGATGTAAATGACGTGACGATGTTATATTTATATTGGATTCCCTTTAAAAACGTCTCGTTATTCAGCGCAAAGGAAACCTTCCATTTCGTTCTTTGTTCTGAAACCCTTGGAAACAGCGCGGCACCGACCGCGTGTGAATTTGGACATTTGCCAGGCGTTTTATAAGCGAAACAGCTTATATTCCCGCCCACTCGTGACTATTAAGCCCTTTCGACAATCAACAACAAGTGGAAAAGCTGGCTTTCCAGTCGCGAATGCACTGTTCCGACGATTTGAATAACTGATAGCGAAAACGCCCCTCGCGACAGGCTTGCTGGTTTTTCCAGCGATATAAAGGGGTTGGCTTACTTAGAACTGACACGGGGTTTGACGACCAGATAATGGACGTTAAATTAAAAGTATTGCTTTAATATTCCTTTTAGAATAGACTTGAATGTGTCATAATTGAAAAGGGTTTCATGAGAATCGTCTGACACAATTCAACTTAATTGGATACAGTGCAAAAAACTTAGGTACCTACGATGTATCTACCAAGAGTACAGGCATGAAGAAGGTTCGGTTCAAAGAGGAATGTGAATACGGCTCAAGTCCCGATTCACCTTACAATGGCAGACGTCTGAATGCTCCCAGCTTCTCAGGGCAGTCTAGGTCCTGTTTGTTGTGGAGCTCGAAGGTCGCCTCGCTGGCGCTGTGCCAGTTATTGCAGACTCACCGGCGCCGAGCTAGCTAAGTCGGGCTAATTGCACAATTTTATAATACAAATCAATTGAAAGAGTGACAGTGAGTGGGTCAGATGACATGTTCAATTGTAGGTCTTGGCTATTAGTCTAGTACGGCAGCCGTTAAGCCTTGTCAGAGGCCCTTAGGGTGGTTTGAAAACTCTCGACACCAGAGTTTGTCACTCTCATTCGATAAGAAGAAGAAGAATAGAAAGAGTTGGAGTAGTTACAATATGCCGCGTTTATTGGAACGCATCATAAATTGTAACAAGATCAAAATGGGATATCTTATGTTCTGGAACGTTAAATGGCAACGAATAAATTAATTGGGTTTAATATTCAAGGACATTACATACCACTACATAATGTTTATCGAATATCTAGATTAGTCACATTCAAGCCAAAAGCTTGGAAATATTTAGGGAAACAAGTAGTTATATAATTTCATTTATACACAATATCTCTAGCAAAACCAAAGCCTACATAAAACCAGCAAAGAGGTTAAATAAAACTAAGAAAAGCTCCTAGGATAGCAACCCTAAATAAAGGAGGTTAAATAAACCTTAGACAGACAAACCAGCTAGCGTCTATTAGACGGTATCTGTGCATAAAACGCGATTACACAAGTGTTTGCCACATTGACCCAATTCCGGGGATATGGGCGCCAGCGACGCCTGTGGGATGTGTTGGATCATTTGTGGACATATCTGCGTCAAATACATTCGTTGAGCCGCAAATTAGTGGAATTAAGAGCCTATTTGCGAGTGCTATTAATGCAATTGTTGGTAGGTTTTCAATGGAAATGAATATATGATGAAGGCATGTGAAGGTTACACTAGTTTCATGGCAAGTATTACGGTTATATATCCTATATATACCTTTATTAATGACTTTGAATTTTGTTAATATTTGCAGACACCAGACTCTTAATATTTTTGAACCATGATAATGAAACTAAAAAAAAGATAGTTATCTTTTTTTTAGCGCGCGTCTTTTTTATACTTCTGTACAATGTTAGGTAGTTTAACAAATACTTCCATATCCAAACAAAATACTGAGATGAAACTCGTGACTGTCCAATGCTTGTAAATTCAATTAGTACAATAAATAATCGCTGTGACTTCCTCACTGTCGCAGGCGATAATTTCGCAAATATTTTTGGAAAAATGTCGTCATGGTTAGCACTGTATTTAGCGCCTAGAGGCTTGAAGTGTTACCAGACTAGTGATACTAGAGTATTGAGATCATCAGGTTTCAATGTCAAGGGTGTTACGAAGATGATAGGTACGAATTCAGATTCCGACGGGGCTATCAGTTTTTAATGTTTTTGTGTGGTTATGCATAGCTTATCTTGCATGTGTTTTAAATTGTACATTTATAAATATTGAGAACAGATTTTTTATAGATTCAGCTTTTCAAATTAAATCAAAATTCTTTATTGTGCACCAATTATAAAATTACAAGTATAAGGAATTTTAATATATACGATTGGGACAGAGGGCGACCTTATCACTGAGAGTAATCTCTTCCAGGCAACCTAGGCTTTTATTTATATATTACAAAAAACTTTTGTTAGTGGCAGCTATGCAATGTTTTCTCTATTTACGAGCCCAGAAGGATTTGATAAAGCCTTGTGTGTTGTTTTCTTTAGTCTATACGTTTTACTTTGTACTGTGAAATATTTTCTCAGCTGTTCATTGCCCATCTATATATTTACGATCTTACTGAATTACAAGATTTCTAAAATATTTCACTGGCGCCTACTTTTTATACATTTTTTCTATTTGTAGATTGTCATTTTTCATTTCGCAATAAACACCCCGTGTTATATTAACGCTGAGGTATAATCCTGAAATTAATTCCCGTGACTCTGCTTTTCTCGTTTTCTCTTGCTCTTTTTGTCAATGTTTCTTTTTAATCTCGGCTAGCAATTAGTGCAGCCTCCGGCGAGGTGTCAGCTCGCTTTTGGCTTTAAAACGGGAAAAACAAACAAAACTGTCCATTTTATTTAAACTAGGTCGCACTACGAACTATCACTGTGATTCCAACTTTAATTAAATAAATTAAACCAAATAACTGACGTACTATGCGCGATCCATTTTCCTTTGTTACATATATTCTTTGTTTATATATCATGAGTATATTGTGTGCAAATCGCGGTATATTTGAAGAGAATATCGGAATATATGCCGGAAAGTGACGCATAGTGTTGTCGACCTCTGTACCAACAGCAGGCTAACAAACCTAACAACCCATACTCCTTTGTGATCTTTGGAATTATTTGTGGGCCGACCAAACACTGAGTCACGGTATCATGTTCCTTATTATCAGTGTTCCAGCTACAAGCAGACACTGCTAACGTACATATATGGCCTCTCTCTACAAAATCAAATCGCGCCACTATCGATCCGCTGTTGCTAAGGGAAGCTATAAAACATGCCATAAAAAGTTCCGTGTCCTCGTATATCATTATTGAAAGAAGTCAATGGCATAATAGGAAGGAGACAACAAAAAGCTATCGTAATGGAATAAACCTAACTGAAGATAATAATGATTTTACCTTGTAATACTCACTGTAGCTTAAGTTTATGTATCAGGAAATAGTGAAGCATTTCATATAGGTATGTGTTACCGTCACTCTGTATAATCCGGCATTGTATAAAATAAATCAAACATCATTTATTGAACTTAATTAATTAAAAACAATTAATTTATTTATTAACTTAACTTAATTTTTGATGTACATTGTATACAATGCATAGGCAAAGCATTAATGATATTCATATTTCATACATTCCCTAGACGCCCCAGGCATTCTATACATTGTCTAGTCATTGTTTAGAATACCTGAATCGTACAGATTGACGGTAACATATGAAATGCTTATTTAACTAAATCTATGAATAGCTGTTATCAAGTCAATATATTTGGCCAACCTAATGACCTATGTTCTAACACTAAATGCTCTCCAGTGATGGTTGGACCAACTGGAAGATAACGCTAAACATCGGGGCAAGTAAATTAAACGTCCTATCTTATCAGGTTGGGTATTTCGGTGGCCACCCCATTAATTGATTGGATGACCACTAGTTTAGGTCGTGTCAAATAAATCACGGCTGGACGGCAACATGAATGAAAGATTTTTGTAGGTATGGCTCAAATAAGACAGATGAGATCAATAAAGCTTTATTAGAAGATCTATTAGCTTAATTTATTAATATTTTGCGACTCTAATGTATATTCATGTGTGATCACCCTCAAAGTTATAATGTCATTTGTGTTTATATGTTTCTTTTTTAAATTTAGATTACACAGATAATTTTTGCATACCTTAGCAGGTTAAAACGTGGCGCGCCTAATATTAATTTATTATGTATATACCATCTATTGTGATACCCATGTTTTGCACAAAAAAATAAATTGAAATGGAAAATTCCAACATTCTAATCTGTACCTAGATACTATTAATTTAGCCATTATCTAAGAATCTCTTGTCAAGTGTAGCTTAGTGGGTTAGTAATAGATTATTATGCTTCAGATTAATGGAAAATAGAATTACATTTGTATCATCACGCCCTACTATCTAGTCACTATTGTCAACGAAACAAGTATATTACTATCAACCAGCATTTCTGGTATTTTATCCGGTCGCCAAATTACGTAGCGCAGACTCTTGAAAGCAAATTGGTCAAAGTCCTCAGTAATTTGGCCTAGCGCCAAATTGGGCAATACGCGTCTCACTCAATCATCACACGTCTACCTACATTAGACTGAGAAATGCCTCAATTATCTCATAGTATAACAAATAGAGCATAGTCCAGTAGGTATACAATTTTCCATAAGATGATAAGTATACAAGTCGCAAGTGGCTAACCCTTGTAGTTCTTAGTATTATATTTACCAAAAAATATGGCCAGTTCTTGTCAACTTTCATAAGATGACTTGCAGTCAAGCACAGCTGGCCATAAAACCTGTAGGATAAGCCAAACAGTTTGATTGTTTGGACACAATGATGCAATACTGCTCATCAATAAAAATATCATACTTTTATCTTCGAAAGAAATTAATAACGCAATTTCTTTGTTAACTTCATACACAATATTTGCAGTGACAACAGTTTTAATTGTTCGCGGCTATAACTGCAATGTCATTGATGCACCAGACAAAGAGTTTTAAGATCAATGAATGTACAAGAGTTTATCGACTTTAGGTTCACTACATCCGGAGGATTATGTCAAGGCTTCTTCCACCATTATTTTCAAAAAATACATTTCAAAATATGGTTAAAGCTTCTTAATCTTGAGGCAAACTAGATCAAACTCACATCCTCTTGTCTTTTACCTGTGAGTGTGATGAAATGTTATATCAAGAATATTGTAACTAGAAGTAGAAATATACTAAGAAGAAAAATGTAGTTATTTTAATAAGTTATCTTCTAAAATACTTTTCTTTTAATCATCTACGTTCACTCTTGTAATCTTTCTTACAACACCATTTCCTTTCTTCCAGGAATCGGCTTCGGCATGATCTACCTCCCATCCGTAGTAGCAGTGGGTTACTACTTCGAAACCCGTCGCTCTCTTGCCACGGGTATAGCAGTCTGCGGCTCTGGTGTCGGAACATTCAGCTTCGCTCCTCTCGCAGCTATATTGCTGAGGGAGTTCGGTTCGTGGCAGAATGCGAATCTACTGCTGGCTGGTCTCATTCTGAACTGCGCCGTGTTTGGTGCGCTTATGAGGCCACTCGTCTATCCTAAGGTTGGTAAAAAACAATACTTTGGTACTAAACTATTTGGAAGCGCGACGGGGCTCGCTACGGATCGTATATTAATAGCGATCTGTAGCTCAAGAGTGGCTTCTGCCTCTTAATTACTCGCAAAAGTTAACTGATTAAACTATGCGTGCTATCTAATCTCGCAAATGTCTGTGCAATGACTCTTGATTATAAAATTTACTGACAAAACATAGAGTAGGTACATGTATAATTCGGCTTCATAAAATACACCTGTAATTAATATATGAATCCTTCAGATATACAAGATAGTATTAGTGTCTCTACAAATCGTAAACCTCATTCACTGATGATCATGACCCCTCGTAGAATCGATTCATATAGAGAAGTTTTCTTGGGCAAGTACATCGTGGTAGGCGGCCAGAACCACACCTACGTTTAATAAAAACCCGAATACTAATCCACCTTACCTCCACTTCCAGCAATCAGGTGAGAAGCCCCTCCTGCAGCGCATGGCTGAAGAGAAGCGGCTGCAGATGGAGCGCGGCTCCATCGGCGGCTCATACTTCCTGGTGCAGCTGCCAGACGGCACCATGGAGAAACGAATGAAGGTAAGCTTGAGGTCGCGGATACTTGGGAAGGACATTACAAGATTGTAGGATTGTAGATACGTCTTACCTAGAACGTCTTTTAGGAAACAGTCGAATTATGAATGTCTTTTTATAACTTCATACGATTGTTGGATTGTAGATCTGTCTTACCTAGAACATCTTACAAGATAGGTCAATGTCTCGAAATGACAAGCTGAATTCTGGTATAATTAATACCAGTATTTTGTAGATTAACTAATTGCAGGTCCGAAACCAAATCAGAATCAGCCATAAAGAAACGTTGTGTTTTCCTATTTTAATAGAAATGGTATACCTATATTATACCTCAAAATATTAGTAGGTATTACAAATACTGACATTTAAACCGACTTACATATAAAAGTATGTTTGTAAAACTGATAATAATTCTATATTGCATACTCGTACTAATGTTAATACGCATGATGGTTTGTGTTACCAAGTTATGGGCTCATGGTCATCGATGTATTCACATTGCATTTAAATCATAATACTTATAAGATACATATGATATGTTATATAATCTACTGTATGTGTTCGGCCATAGTTTTAAGTACAATATGCTTTTGGGATTTATGTACGGAAGGGAGGGAATTATGCTTTCCATGTTGGAAGGTTGGTTAGGATTGGAATAAATGAAGCCTTGCAAATAAATGTTGCCTTAGCAATGGATTGAATTGCACTGGTATCAATTGGAATGAAATTTGGTATGTGTTTTAGTAAAAGAGGCACAGCAATCTGTTTTAGCAAAGAGGATAGACTGTGGCACTTTTTACACGTCAATAATGCAAAAATCGTATGGGTCACACTACGATTGTATTCTTCTTCGTCCTAAAAAACATGGCGGCACCATTTTGGAAAACAAATAGAGGTAAGAAAGTATACAATGACTTAAATCCAACGGTCATCAAATCTGGAACGTAAAGTAACCTTCTAGGCAAGCGTGTTTAATTCAGACTGCAGCATTGCTTAACATCAAGCCGGCTGTTTCTAGCGCTACCCAAAAAAATTGAAATATGACTGAAACAAAAATGCGTGCATAAAATAATGGAAGCTGATCTCATAAAAATGGAAACAGGGCTAAGACAAATATTACACATAGACAGCGAGACTATGGAACTACGGGTCTTCAAATCTATGTAGAGTAAATAGGTTTCTTCTTGGCAAGCGTGCTACATCTTAGACTATAGTGGTGCTTAACATCAGGCAGGCTATAGTCAAACGTAAGACTATTTCGTGTTAAAAAAAAAATCAACAACAGATAAAAAAAAACAGCTTTGTAGCTATCACGGTTTATGAGATACAGCTTTGAGACAGACAGACAGCGGAGGCTTAGTAATAGGGTCCCGTTTTACCCTTTGGGTACGGAACCCTAAAAAATGGAACAACTAAATATTTTCCAATTCCCAGGCTCTAAAAGCAGACAGTCCGTTGTTTGCAGGCTCCCCTGAACATCGACCCGGGCGTGCACTCCTCACTGAACCTGGAGGCGCTGGCCCGCGTGCCCACCGTGCCCACGCTGCCCGGCGTGCCCACCGTGCCCACGCTGCCCACCATCACGGAGGCCAGGGTCGCCGAGGACAGCCCTGTCAGAAAGAAGGTTGGTGGCTTCTTGGTTGCTGTGAAGTGGATAAAGAAATATACGTACTCTGTGCTCGCAAACTTAAGACTTATTTGATTTCTTCTTATCGTGTGGCCAACTCTGGTGCCGAGAGTTTATCAAGCCATGGCTTAACGACTGACGTACTAGACAAAATTTAACTTGTCATGCGACCCACGAAAGCGCCCAAAATGGAATGCCACTTTTAGGTCACCCATCCAAGAACTGATCGCGACGACCTTTGCTTAACATTGATAATCGCAAGCGAGTGCCTCTGCCAGCTGAGCTATGGGCGCTACTTATTTGACTGTAAATCATGGACTGTAAATCTTGTAAAATACCAAGGGGCATAAATATCCTTGCTGTAAATAAGTACAAGTAAAAATATATGTTAATAGTTTAAGAATGTATGTATGTACGTGCTTTTGTTGTTGAATAAATGAAATAATAGGAACAGTGAATACCACACGTGAATCTACTGAAAAAAATGCCATAATGATATAGGAGGAATTCGTTCATGGTCGCAAGTAGTATTCAATGTTTTTTATAGATATTTGCCACTCTCTGCTACCAAAACAATTTTAAATTTCACTTCTTTGGTTTTGCATTCAACTTCACAGCATAGCGATGCAATGACACAATTTAAGACGCAAATCTCTTGGACCTTATGTAATATAATGACAGAGTAGGCAAAAGGGCAAGTTCCTGTTATCTTTTTGTTCAAATAACTTCACAGCAACCATTTATTAAATTGTTACAACTAGTAACTTGATTTTCTGACGCATATTTCTTTTTTTGTAGATAAATCGTTTGGTAAGATACCACTTACAACTTTTGGTGTTTCTTTTAGTTTGCAGTTTTAAAACCTCTCTAAAAACTTAAGCTTGTGATTGTAGTAAAACATGTTTTTAAAAACTTAAGAGTGTAACTGTTATAAAACATACCCTAATATGACGGGAGTTTTTACTGTGTTATTCTTTTGTGTGACTCTTCTTTCAATCTATTTCTGGACAAGGTAAGTTAAAAAATATCTGATGGACAGATACTTATCTCATTCTTTATGGGTTCTTTGTGTATGTAACCGAAAATATATTATTTTGTGTCGTCTGGTAACAATATGCTTGCAATGGTTTGGAAATAGTTTGGCTATGGAATGGTACTTTAAGTAAACGAGTTCATTTACTCATCACTTCATGGTTGTGGTGGAAGTTTACTACCAATAATTTATACACAATACATGCATTTCAAGTTTTCTTAAGATAGAGTTACCGTAATAATCTGTCAACATGGTCTATTAGAAATTTTAAATCTCTTATAAGTCACGGAATGTAGCCATAACCAAGAAAGACACTTCAATTATTTTGTGCCTATCAATCTATAATAATATCTGTAAACGATAGCAAGTTAAAAACTCTTATATGGTTTGAGGACTTGCTTCTTAAAGTTAGTTAAAGTGACCAAACTTACAAAAATATGGCATCCATATGCGTACTACAGTTTTCTTTTAATGGAGTGTGTAGTGTGGCCTGAACTAAACCTAAATCAAAAAAGAAGCTTTTCACAAAATAACATTACATTTTCTCAATTCCAGAATGAAAACGGCAACGTGATAGTAAACCCGGCGCAGCAACACATGTCTCGCAACGTGTCTTCACCTGCCTTCAGTTCCCAAGCGCCCGGACTGCCTAAGAATGGATCTGTGCCGTTCTTTGACAGACAACGCAAGCAGAGCACAGGAGATAGGTCAGGCGATAGGTATTGTAGATAAATTGTTTATTACAGGATTTACTGGTGGTGGATAAAATGTAAGCAAGAAATTAGTATAAATGCTGTGAATAAGTATTGAAGAAGAACTAAGAGGTCAAGTTGTAAAAAATTGAGGTGCTTTGGCGATTCTTGACCTTAAAGATAGGGTTTGATGCTGATGGATAAGGGAAAACCCTGTATAATTAACTAAGATTAGAAGAAGAGTTTTTAAAAATGATGGGTGGGAAAAATCGCGACAGACAGATCGTGTCGCTATCGTTAGTGATAAATTGCATAATTTGTACATGTTTCTTATATATG
Organism: Macaria liturata; assembly: GCA_964023185.1. NCBI lineage: Eukaryota > Metazoa > Arthropoda > Insecta > Lepidoptera > Geometridae > Macaria > Macaria liturata. The sequence continues at coordinate 3,605,756 of OZ026815.1, read as the reverse complement.
TCCTTTTCTGCATTTCCAGATTTAAGCCGTCCCTAGCAGCAATCAAAGCCACGTCCAAAACTTCTATGAATAGTCAATATAGAACTAATGATGTAAGTATACAAGCTATCTTTCATATCGGTAGTCTTAACACTAGACGGATAACCTAATGGTTTGATTACTAAGTCAAACTTATCAACAACTTAATTGATCAAGAAAAATCATCTTCTAAAAATCTGGTAGTTTTAGCCGATGTTTTGTATGTATGTCAGCCTGTCTGCCAATAAATACAGAAACATTAGTTTACACTAAGCAAACTATAATTTAAATTAGTACATTTTTAATAGTACTCAGTCAAAGGAATGACTACATATTCAAAGAATATCACCCAATCTTCAATCTCAATCTGAACCTACAATACCAAAGCCCATATTCAAACACCACAACTATAACTTATTGGGGAGTAAAATGAACACAGTCCAAGTTTACTCTTCTATGTCAGTAACACTATACTCGTACTGAAACACCTTGAACTCTGCAATGTTCTGCCAAATCGAGCACTGACTGGCATCTATCCAGAAATAACTCTGTTTGTTCCTGTTGGCTTCTTGTACGACACTTTATTTACATTTATGGGTGGAGAAGAAAGGAGTTTTGTTTGCAGTTAAAGTAGGTTTTTAGGTAATATAAAGTAAGTCAGAAGTCAGAAATCTGAACTACTTTCTAAAAGAGATGATAATGGCTATTGTAAAGTGGCGCATGGGTTTTACCTATATTATTCAATTTTGTAGGCTTAGAAAATTCTCAAAATGTGTCCGAAAGCATTTATAGAAATTCTAATCACAAATTGTACCTAAAGTTGTATAGTAAAGTAACAAAAAATCAAATACACAGCGCATAAGTGTTTGTGATATAAGTAGGACTAGACTGCTGCGATGCTTAGCATCAGGCAAGTTATAATCAAACCATTTGTATGTATAATAAGTATGTATTTACAAAAGAAAAGTATATAAGTACTATATCCGTTATCTAGTACCCGCGACACAAGCGTTTGCTTAGTGTGGGGCTAGATGGCGCTGTGTGCAATGTCCCGAAATATTTATTTATTTATTTATTTGAGAGAGTGTGGCAATTGGCTTTACTATTTATCGAAATAAATCCATATATCGAAACAAATCCATATATCGAAACAAATCCATTGACATCCACTACTATTTTTTTTAACTAAAACAGGTTTGCACTCGACCATAGTTTGCTTGATGGTAAACAATAACTATGGTCTAAGGTGGATCGCGCTTACCCAATAAGAACCGGGTCACTCTCGCTACAAAGAGAACTTGCTTAACTTTACTATACTATAATGCAAAATAAATATAATAATAATTGTTGATTATAACGATAGTAACGCACTATAATCCAGCGATCTTCAAAGCGAGAGTGAATCGGTTCTTATCTGGTAAGCACGCTCGATCTTAGGCCATAACCTTTGCTTGCTATCAGGCAAACTATGGCCAATTTGAAGTGCAAACCCGTTCAAGTAAAAAAAAAATATCAATTTTGCACATTTCGTTCCCAGGGCGACACAGAGAGTCAGATGTACAACTCGAAGCTATCTGTGTCGGGTCCCCGCGAGCCCTCCCGCATGGTGCGGCCCATGTCCCGCAAGGACATCTTCTACTCCGGCTCCGTGCTCAACCTGCCGCAGTACCAGAGCCAGAAGAGCCTGCAGGGGTACAGGAACTCCGTGCTCAGCCTGCCGCAGAGCAGGCAGACGGGGGACCTGGAGAGGCAGGAACGTGAGTAACATCATTGTCTGCACTCCTTTCTATGTTTTTGAGTTTGGTCTTTTATCACAGCAACTTTTTTCTGACCGACTGGTTGGCCCGTTAAGTAGCAGTAAGAAGCACCCGTTAATTAGAAATATCTCAGCTAGCGGAGGCAATCGCACGCGGTTACCAAAGTTAAACTATTGTCGATGCGATCGATCCTTGGATGTGTGACCAAAAGTCCATTCATTAGTAGTTCCATTTTGTGTGCTTCTAAGGGTCGTATGATACGTTAAATTTTAAGTTCCGGCTGTTTCTCATAGCACGGTCATCGTTAAACCATATCAGAAGCTTTCAGTTTTTCAAACAAATAAGAAGAAAAACATAAAATTTAGGGTAGTACCACCAAAACAAATGCTTTCATCCAGCACATGCTGAGTTGGGGCCGGAACGTGACACGAAACGTGTACTTATTTCTATCTTTCAATTTTATAGTGTTGTGTTTCCCGTGTCGTTTCGTGTCTCAATAAATGTATTTTATTCTTTTTCTTAAACACTTTAACTAAACACATTTTTATTTTATTTATTATGTTTCAACAGTAAATAATAAGATTAAATGACATGACTGCATATTCTAATAGATACCATAACAAATACCTGTAAACCCTTTTCGGGTAGAAACTAGAGAGCCATACCAATTACATTACGATTTTAATAGTAATGTGAATGTACATCCCATACAACCTAGTTTCCAGGAAATAAATATAAAAAAAAAAACATTTCACATTCCTATTGTCACCTTGCAGAGTACGACCTGTGCCCGTGCCTGTCGCTCCCGCAGTCGTTCAAGTCCGCGCTGTCGTCCATGCTGGACGTGTCGCTGCTGAAGGACCCCGCCTTCATGCTCATCGGAGTGTCCAACGTGTTCGGCATGGCGGGGCTCTACGTGCCCTTCGTGTATATTGTCGATGCTGCGCAGATGAATGTAAGTATTATTTATTTATTTTATTAGGCACACACCACAATACACAGAAAATACATGAGTAACAGCATAACACTTTAAAGGTAATGATCCATTCTGTGCATCAAACATATGCGTGCACAACATGATTACAAACAGATCCAAAGTTCAGTAAGTTAAGTTAAACTAAAGCAAAACAATTATAATAATACATATAATACTTATGATAGACTAGTGTGTGCTCGCGGCTTCGCTCGCATTAAGAAGCAGAACTTGCATCTCATTTTTAAAAAAGTTGAATTTCCAATAATCCTTTCTTAGCGGATGCCTACGTCATAACATCTACCTGCATGCCAAATTTCAGCCCGATCTGTCCAGTGGTTTGGGCTATGCGTTGTTAGATCACTATGTCAGTCAGTCACCTTTGAATTTTATATAAGTATTTAGATACGAAACCCAAACAAGCCACAAAGAGTTAGAGTAAGACAGCTCTTTAATATACTCGTATGTACCCAACACTAAGACTTCAAGGGGCAACTGGATAAAATCTGCTTATGACCGATACATACGTGTGGCGCTCAAGAAAAGAATCCTATCAGTATGTTTAGCAAAGCTATAACAGGTTGCTGCTGATAATGATGATAAGTATACGTGTGTATAGGTGAGTAAGTCAAATCACCACGCAATATTCAAAATAGAATTTAAAAGGACAACCGATAATAACGTGATGTGAGAACAAGAATAATAAATTAATAGACTAAATAGGACTCCAAAAAGGAAGTTAACGCTTACATTTATACCTAGAATTTTATAGAAAGTAATCATAAACTGGTCATATACTTCCAGGGCGTGGAAGCGTCGCAGGCGTCGTTCCTGCTCTCCATCATCGGCATCACGAACACCATCGGGCGCATCATGTGCGGATGGGTGGCCGACTTCCCCTGGATGGACTCGCTGCTGCTCAATAACATCTGCCTTGTTATAGCTACGGTTAGTGTAACTAAACCTAAAAAGACTTCGTCTTGTTTGATAAAGAGATGTTTTTGGCCTATCTGTGAGCGAGAATGCATAAAAGTTCTATCATTCAACACTATTAAACGTAAATCTTAAAGATATTCTAATTATATCTGTTAATTACTATTCACGTGATAAACATGTTTTTCTAAAAGTATGTTTATTCCAAGAATAGTATTTTCATGTCCAATTAATTGAAAGAACTGGCAAAACTAGACCACTACAAAGATTTTCCTACGAATCCAGAGTCAGAGTAATTCATTTCTACAGAAGCGTATGCCCTAAGCTGCAGTAAAGCTAGCTAGGGCTAAAGTCAAACACGAACCTATTCTAAAGATAATAATTCTGAATTAATATATTTTATCGTTTACATATTTCAGGTAGCCGTTGGCCTGACGCCATTCTGCTATTCCTACGGTGCCTATGTGGCGATTGCTATTGCATTCGGCATTGCTATCTGTAAGTATAATATCTTTCTATCATTGCTAACTGCGAGCTGTGCTTCAACAAATGAATTGGTTTAGATTTAAAAATTAAATATTTGATATGGGATTTGTTCCTTTTTTGTACAATTAATAAAATATATGATTGCTAATTAACTTCAAAATAAGTAAAAAAATCCATCTTCGTTTTTTCATGTATACAGGTAGAATAACTTTCTAAGCTGAATATTTCAAATATAATTTTCTTTTTTAAGTTACGTAAGTTACATTAATTTTAATGTATTGTATATTTCAACCCACTATACATCCTTTTTTTTTGTTAAACTTGTATTTGTAATTTTCCCCCCAAAATATTAATATTTTTCCTCACCTTTTCCAGCGGGCTACATCTCCCTAACCTCCATCATCCTGGTAGACCTACTAGGATTAGACAAACTGACCAACGCCTTCGGTCTCCTCATCTTATTCCGTGGCGCGGCCGCCATTGTAGGCTCGCCATTGGCTGGAGCTGTTTACGACGCGACGAAAACCTACGACGCGTCGTTCTACATGGCGTCGGCGTTCTTTTTGCTGTCGACGCTTACTTCATTCGCTGCTCCATTGTTCCGAAGGTAACATTTTTTCTTAAAAAAAAAACAGTCTTTTATTAGAACGAGCATGTCAATGTATCGATGGTAAGTATCAAATTATTTTACTTTCAAAATAAGTCTTCGGTCATCTTATTCCGTGGCGCGGCCGCCATTAGAGGCTCGCCATTGGCTGGAGCTGTTTACGACCCGACGAAGAATTACGACGCGTCGTTCTATATGGCGTCGGCGTTATTTTTGCTGTCGATGCTGACTTCATTCGCTGCTCTATTGTTCCGAAGGTAATTAACTATTTTATTTTTCTAAATAAATTTAGGCGGTTTTTAAAGAAGCATAGCGATATATCGATGGTAAGTATAAAATAATTTCACTCTCAAAAGACCTAAGACTAATAAATATTTGATTTCTACATGTTATTTCCTGGTGCGAAGCGACGGGCAATGTTGGCTCACTATTCTTTTACAATTGAAAATTTTCTGAATTTTTGATAGACAGAAAGCTAGACATATTTTGTGACGATCTTTAAAAGGCCGTTGTCCAGAAGAAAGCAGATTCCGGCTAATGGATATTTAGATTTCAGTAGCACCGTTAAAGGATATAAATTTTCAGAAAACCATCGACTAAACTTTCAACCAACCATCAATATAAAAAAAAAGTAAAAAGTAAAATAAGCCTTTATTACTGTTTATATACAATTGATTATTATCTATTCTATTTATAACTATTTACATTAGACAGCTTGTCCGTCGACAAAGGCCTCCTCCAAAGCTTTCCACCTCTCTCTATCCTTGGCTACCTGGAGCCAAGCCGGTCCTGCAACTTGCTTAATGTCATCTTCCCATCTTTTATATTGTCTCCCTTGGCTTCTTTTGCTGTCTCTGGGACACCATTCAGTAATATGTTTGGTCCATTTCACCTTTTCCTCTCTCAACATGTGTCCTGTCCATCTCCATTTTAATTGTTTATATACCTTGAGTGCATTTCTGAATTTTGTTCTTGATTTAATATGTTTTAATCTTATTTTATCCCGTCTCCTGACTCCAATGACACTTCTTTCAATACTATTTTGGCAGACTTTCAGTTGGTTGGAAAGATGTTCGGTTAGTGCCCATGTCTGGCATGCATATGTGAGACATGGTAAAATGCATGTGTTGTATACTTTTCTTTTTGCCGGCATGGGCATATCTGCATTCTTCATTACTTCTGCCAGTCCCCAGTATCTTTTCCAAGTGTTTTTGATCCTCCTGTCTATTTCTTTGTGCATACAGTCATCCGGTGAGATGAGCTGTCCTAGATAAATGTATTCAGACACATACTCGAGGGCTAGTCCGTTTATGTTGATAATGTGTTTGACTCTGGAATTTGTCATTATTTTAGTTTTAGAGATATTCATTGACAATCCTGCCAGTCCACTTTCATCAGACAGCTGCTGGAGCATGGTTTCTAGTTGTCTTGGGCATTCTGAGAAGATAATTAGATCGTCTGCGAACCGCAAATGGCTTAACTTTTCACCGTTGATGTTGAGTCCATATTGGGTCCAGTCCATTGCCCTGAATATCATTTCCAGCACCGCAGAGAAGAGCTTGGGGGACACTGGGTCTCCTTGACGCACACCTCTTAGAATAGGAAATTCAACCCCTTTGGTTTCGAGTCTTATTTGTGCTGTACTCTTGGAATACACATTTCTTATTATCCTGATGTATTTTGGTTGGATTCCTTGGTCTTCCAGAGCCTTCCATATGTACCTGTGTTCCAAACAATCAAAGGCTTTGTTGAAATCTACAAAACCAATGTAATAAGTCTTGTTATACTCTTTATACTTCTGGAGAACTTGCCTGAGAACATGTATGTGGTCTATTGTTGAAAATTTGCTTCTGAATCCTGCTTGCTCTTTAGGCTGGTTAAAATCTAATGTGTTTGATATTCTTGATAAGATGATTTTTGAAAATACCTTGTATATGTTCGACATTAAACTTATGGGTCTGTAGTTTCCTATCTCTGCTTTGTCACCTTTTTTATGTAATAATATTATTGTGGATTTAGTCCAATCTGAGGGAATAGTTTCTGATTCAATAATATCATTAAATATTTCTGTTAGCTTAGGAGCTATGAATGGTAGAGTTATATTTAGAAGTTCATTAGTTATTTGGTCTGATCCAGGTGCCTTATCCATTTTTTGGGTACTGATTGCTTTAACAGTTTCTCCGAGCAAAATTTTTGGTATTGGTTCTTCTTGAAATGGTTGATCTATGTTATTGTAATTATATGTGAGATTTTGGCTTTGATATAACTTTTTGTAGAATTCTGTAGCTATATTTAGTATATCAGATCTCTTACTTGTACATTTTCCATTGTTATCTTTCATTTTTAGCATCCATTCTTTATTTGTTTTTAGTTGTTTTAAAGCCTTTTTTATTCCTCCGGTTAATTTTATATGTTTTTCTAAAGTTTTCAACCTTTTTGAAGTTCTATCTTTCCGTAGACTTTTGTTTATATTTTTACTTATTTCTGTGATTTTTTGTCGAATTTGTCTGTCTTTTTTCATTTTAAATAATTCCTTTCTCTCTTTTATTAGTTGATGTGTTTCTATGGAGATTTTTTTCTTATCTTTATACTGAACTTTCTTTGTTTCTGTTTTTAAAACATTAATAATACTGTCATATTTTTCTTGAGTGTTTATATAAATCCTTTGTTCCATCTTCTCCGCCATTGATTTCTCCAAGTTTTTGAGCAGCTCTTCATTGTTTTGAATATGTAAGTGATTTTCATGTTTGTTTTGAAAGTGTCGACATTTCTTCGGTGGGTTGCTTGCTAAAGTTGCTCTAATCATTCTATGGTCAGAATAAAAATTTAAGTTTTTAATGACAGTTAGTTTTTTAAAAAGGTTAGGTTTGTTTTGACAAAATATAATCTATTTCGTTTTTATGTAACCCATTTGGGGACACCCACGTCCACTTTTTAGTATGTTTGCTCTTGAACTTACTGTTCAATATTGAAAGTTTATTTGACATTGCAAAAGTTACTATTCTGTTTCCATTGTTACTTCTTTTGCCATAGCTGTACAGGCCCATTGCCAAATCTTCTCCAGGTTGTCTTTTGCCAACTTTGTGCCATTTTTTAACGGACAGATTGGCAAAAGGCAAAAAAAAAAAAACCATCAATATAACTTAATTAAAATATTTATACATTTACTCTCCAACCATCAATATAACTTCATCAAATTATTTTTACTTTTCCTTCCCAGAAAACCCGAAGAGATCCAACAACCCACGGACGTGCTGACCCCCATAGACGAGGACCTGGAGGAGGGGGACGAGGAGGACCCCGATGACACCCCCATCACCATGGGGGCTAGACTAGCCACCGCGCCCGCCATCACCCGCACGGCCGCCTCGCCCGACGAGCCAGACTCGCCCGAACAGACGCCCACTGAACGCACGCAGAAGGAAAGTGTGCTCTAGACAAATGTATTGTATATATATTTTTTAATTTATGTAGGTACATATTTTATATTTTTAACCGACTTAAAAAAAACAGGTTATCGAGTATTCTGTAAGGTTTTTTAAATTTATGTAAATTTTTTTAAATGTCACCATCTTTAACCCTTTCGCTGCCGCGTAGCCAATAACTGGTTAACTCTCTGACCGTGGAGTTTTACCGCTCGAGGGGTTAAGAAAAAAAAATGTAATGTACTTACCTATATTTTTTATATATGTTCTTATATTTTTACCATGTACATATTTTCTATTACTTTGTGTATGTACAATGTACATACCATCCTCAAGGAGAAAGTCAGTCCATAGCATGATGAAAGATACTATTTTGTACTTAACTTGCTTACTATTACACAAGTCAAAAATAACATAGTAAAAGCTTTTGAAAAAGAAAAAAAGTGGCACAACTCAAGATAAAAGCCACTTTTATTCCATTAAAATACAGCACAGCAAGATTCTCCTTTCACTAAAGTGATTCTTGGGCGAATATAGCTTCTGGTAATCTGGTAAATAATAATCTGTGGTCAAATACCTAACTGCATGTTGAAAAAAAAACTATAAGTATATAGGTAATATACAAATGTACTAAATATGTACTTGCATGTTTTTTTATTTAGTTTTGATTCAGACAATATTAGCAAATTTTATTTCTCCAAATCAAATGATTTATTTTATTAGATACTCAAATTATAAATAAATAGTTTCGCCATTTCCTTCACGCTCCAGCCAAATAAATTAATTTTACGATCTCATGAGCATTGGAAGTTATGTGAAGGAACCATCTTTACTTGTAAATTATACATTATTGTATGTAAGAATAAGTTATGTAAGCGAAACGATTTATTTTCTTATGTAATGTAAAACTATGATTATGAATAGGTAGGACTTATTAGAAGGTAATGTAACCGATTTGAAAGTTAAACTCTGTCCGTCTTATTACGAAACGTGGTTTAAATATTAGTCAAGATGTATATTATATAGGACATTGAAAATAAAAAGTCGGTTCTTCTTGTTCAAACATCACGTACAAATAATCAAAATGACAACTTCAAATTAGAACGTTAATTTATAATAAATAATAAATAATTTTGAACAACAAGAACGGACTGCATATTTTCAATGTTCTGGTCTAATAGTTAAACGACGTTTTGTAATAAGACTCTGTACAATCTTTTTTAAGACAAGATTTTGCACAGATTATTAAACGTATAGAAGAATATCGTCTGTTAAAGATGTTACAATTCTCCTATACATTTGACTAATGAATCAACTTTCTAATTCTTTACATAAAACTTTTCTAGAAATACTTTGTATATAATAAAGTTATATTATACACAATCGAAGATGTATAATAAAGTTACCATTATGGTATTGACTTTGTAATACGTAATATCGAGTGTTGACTTACTGTCCATGGCTAGGATTTTTTGCAGTCTTTTATATATATTATGCAGTTTTATATTATAGGTGAAATATTCGTTATTACGTATAGCAACGTGTGATACCGCCTAATAACTGGAATATTCAAATAATAAGCCTGTACAGAGTTACTCGGAAAGCACTTTTAATATAATAAAAAATCTCATACAGTAGCTGAGCCCTTTAACAGAAGCTGTGTTTCCTGCGAACTACAATCCAGGGGTTTTCAAATCTAGAGTTAATAGGTATCTTCTAGGTAAACGTGTTACACCCTAGGCTGCAGCAATGCTTAACATCAGGCAGACTGTAGTCAAACGTAAACCTATCCCACGTAAAAAAAACTATAAAACATATATTAAGTGGAAAGGAAACTAAGCTCTCCGTCGCTCATGATGATATTATATACCTATATAAAAAAATAAGATAAAGATTTTTACTTGCTTTATATTATTCTTTGTTGGCAAAGTTTATCAATAGTATTTGTTTTGAGTATACAAAAATGTGTTTCCTTGGAACCCTGTACACAAACTGGAATTGACTTCAAGCAATATAGAAACAACACTCGCAGTGCATTTACTATCATCATGTGTGGTAATAAGGTACATTTTACATCGTGCCATAAACTTTGCTAACCATCATGCGAAATTTTAACTTGATATGTTCTAATACTCAGAATAGAATTAAATTTGTCTTTAATACAGATTTTCGATAAAGTATAAATTGCTTAAAACTGAATGACTGAAGAATTATTTGGAGTTAGAGAATTAACAACCTATACCTACTCTGAAACCCTGCGTACTTAAAACACAGTAAAGATTTTTTTTTCTTAATATTGACTAAGTATATTTATTTGGCTTAGCATGCCCCTTTTATGAAAGTCAGGAATTACTCAAAACGGCACATTAAAAATTAAAACAGAAATTGTTAGCAATAATGTGTGGACTTATAGATTGTACTTAGAATCGGAATTCTAAAGTACACGTTTTTTGACAGAGCTTCTATTTGATATTTTAGTAATTGACAATAACATTTTCTTCGTGAAATGTTCGCCTAACTACCCTGACTAGTTGTAAATAAGCACTGTGTACATATTTTCAATTGCACATTCTTTCAGATTTTGATGTGAACCAAGTCACTTATTGCACACCATTTCTTAAACAGCATAATTCTTCTTCTTATCAAATGAGAGTGGCCAACTCTGGTGTCGAGACTTGAGAGTTCATCAAGCCGCCCTAAGGGCCTCTGACATAGCTTGGCTGCCGAACTAGACAAACAGCCGGGACCTACAATTTAACAGCATACTAATGTTTCAAAAGTCTTCTTGTTAAAGAAAACTTCGCTAGTAAAAAGAGCACAATATAAAATCAAAAAAGTTTGAATTTTGATAAAATTCTTGACTTTGGTAGTTTCAATTTTGTACAAATAAAGCTACCTAATTATAGTAATTATAAACATTCTTGTGAAACTCTTGTAAAATGCACACAATAATAACAAATAGAACACCAAAACATTAGAAATAAGTACTCATAGAAGAGTAACTTCCCAATAATAGTAAGTTTACTTACTATTAAGTACTGAATAAAAAATGAGAATTAAAGCTACAAAAATATGTGTAAAATTCTATGTGTCGTAGCTAGGTAGGAATGAATTTCAACGTTTTTAAATCTATGAGCTTGCCTGGTTAGAATTTACTAAGCTAGAACTGCAATAAATTACTCAACTTTGTCCAAAATTTAACACTTTTTACCCGACTAAGCAACGCAAAGGAGGGTAGAGTTTTTAACAGTCTGTATAATTTTTATGTCACGGTCTAGAGACCGATTGTGATGACTGTTCCGTCTATCGGTTCTCACTGTCATTAATTTTATTTGATTTAAAACGGTAAATATAAAATAAATAACGTCCATGACTTTGTAGTCTTGGATTTACCTTATTTGACGAAATACCAATGTCCTTAGGATGTTTAAAAGTACAATGTAAAATTGTTACTGCAAAAATGTAGGTATTCTAACAGAAAAATGAAATTTCTTCCTTCTACAAAATAATGAAATGAATAAAAGAAACATCAAATATCAACAAATATAATATAAATCCTTCTAATTAAGTAGATGTACAAATTTACGTTTATGTTAAGTAATCTTTACCATCTTACTTATAAACTTAAATAATTGAGTAATCAATGCGTTAGCTTGTTTTTTCACATGATAGTTTTAAAAACTAGTGAAAAACCTAATCAAGGAATTCGTTGATTTAAGTTAATAATGAAGATGGCAGTTTATACTCTATAATCCATTTTTCTATCTAACTGTTGTGTGCCATCGCTACGAACAATTAAACTATTGTAAATAAACGCTAGATAAAATAGAAGTGATTTAATGTAACGCAGTCAATTTTATATGCATCATTATTACCAAAATCTGGGTCCTTAGAACTAATATAAAAGCTGTAAGATTTTCTTCGCGGATCGATAGTCAATCATAGAACAGAGTTGTACAGAATTTGATCAATGATGGCTGTTTCGATTGGTTGAATACTTTATTTGCCCTAAAAAAAACTTATTCGGATTCATTATATTGCTGCTTTTATATCGGTTCTAAAGACCATTACATTTAGGTTACGAAGATATTTAGGCGCATATATTATGTACTTGCCACAGTTAGGTGTATATAATTTGATGATACATAATATAATGCGATCATATTTTTATCATAAATATTTCTGTTGAATGCATAATGTAGCTTTAAGCTTAGACACTTCTTAGGGAAGAGAAATATAAATAAGAGTAATGTGTGATAAAAATAATGGGAAACGTTATTTAATATATTTCTTTTTAAAACTTGTACTTTATTCGTAAGATTTCGTTTAGGATAATTAAAGAAATGTTTACAGATGTATAGAAATTTTAATGATACAAACAGTTGAAGGTAAAATGTTACTGTTGTTATAGCTTTATGAAAAAAAAAACCAAAAGTGTTATTATGTTTTTAAGAGAAAATATTTAGACGGCGGAGTTTGTTGTAATAATGATTGTAATCAATGTAAAGAGAGTAAATGTTAGGTAAATAACTAAGTGGAGTATATAGAGGATGTTTGCAAACCGAGGGGAATGCCGGGATAATAAACACAAAGGAAAATACTCACAGATTCTTAAATCTATCGCTAACAATGAATAATTTAAAACGCGAAAAAATCTGATTGCTAATTGGTCGTCCAATCAACAACCAAAACTATCACGTGATATTAGACCTATCGTGTGGATTCAAAACATAAAGGTACATAATAATATATGTATTGGGTTGACGTCATTGGTAAATGACGTACTTATGTATGTAGGTACTTACATACTTTTATAAGGTCGTGTTGATAAGCCATACTTTCCAAGTGGTATTTTACGGCCTATGTTGGAATATTATTCTCGTCCATTAAAATTGGTATTTCCTACAATAAACCATCCCCTATGATTTTCAAATGACTTCGTATTTATTTTAAAGCCGGTTAAAGTGTGATTGGAAACTTTTAACACATGAGGTCTATTTTTTGAGGCAGTTTTTGTCCTAAGGAAGAGAAATTCTATAAAGTATTGACTCAATTTATGTAACGTTCACATTTAGGTTAGCGATGTGAGGAATAAAGTTCTTGTAAAAACATAACTTTTTTTTTTAAGTTGAGTAAATATTTTCTGATGGTAACCAAAGAAGTTTGATCGCTAACCTAAGTATGGACAATATTTCCTTTATTATAAACGTGATTTGAGGAAAGTACCAGATTTAAAAAGAATTGTGATATATACTGTAATTTCATTCTGGTATTTTCTTGGAATACGTTTTATAATATGAATGAGACTTTAATTCGGTTATATCCTTCGAAGCTAAATTGACTAAACTTGAAATGGTTTGTCTTTATGTGACACAAATAATAAAAGATGCACATAAAAATAAATAGCTTACAAGGGTAGAATAGAATTAGGTTCACTCACTACTATGTATCTATATAATTTTAATAATGGTATTTTAAGTTCAGTATTGGCTCAAAGTATTGTCTATTGCATTAGCAAAATAATGCTGTTTACTTTCATTTTATTCGCTTTGAAAATGCGCGCGGAAATTAGCTTTTATTTACCGTAAGCAGCTGTAAAAATGTGTGAAAAGTTAAAATGAAATATGCGCACACGCACGGCGTCGGCGCGTGAGTTTTACAAATATGCTTGTTGAATGTCCACCGAAAATTTTGTAAATAACTGATTCATTAAAACTATAATGATGACTGACATCGTATTTTATTTCAACATTTTTACTAATAAGGTTTTTGTTTAAAGATAAATGTAGGTACACGATTTCAAAGTGTAGAAAATATGGGGGCGCCACTTGTACTTAGCACTACAATTAGTTTTAGCAACATGTATAATTATTTTGATTCTAAAAATTATCTAGTACTATTTCTACACTCCTATGGTTTCATTGTTTCATTGTAGTTAAATACAGGAATTATTATAAAAATATAGTATTCCAAAGAAAGACGATTATACATAGTGAAAACACAAATAAACTTGTTAATTTTTATCATGAGACATTTAGAACGAAGTGGAGGGAGAGATATAATGAATTAATTAATGATTGGTCATGTTTTTGGTAAAACCCGCGGTAGTTGGTTTTATTGCGACCTTGCTACGCAATTTATCAGTAAATGTAGTTACCTATCGTTTTTTCATTTGACCACAGGAAATTCCTGACAAAATATAAATTAATTAAAATACAACTTGATGTAAGTATGTAACGTGTGTGGGTTTAATATATTATTGTAAAACTTATTATGTTATTATAATTCTCCCCTGAGTCGTATTACCCTGCAAATTAATTCGTTAGGGAGTTCTCTTGACACAAAACACATGTCCTCGGATATTGTGGTCCTCAAACATGACGGCTTCCTCAAGATGTTTTCCTTCATCGTTAAGCGAGTGCAAATCCGCACATAATTTGAAAATACAAGTCATTGGTGCAGGGCCGGATTCAAACCAGGATGCGTCTGGATGAAAAGCAGACACTGGAACCGCTGCACCACACTCGCTTACCTCTATCGTTATTAATAATTATTGTCACTCAAAGATACCTTTTTAATGTAAGGACGACGAGCTACAAAATAGTCTTTACAATCATGGCATAGCTTTTTATCATCAGCTCATGGCAGATGGAGCAAAACATTAACCGACTGGAGACCCATGACTGGCCATAGAAACAGAGGTCGCCCACCAATGGGGTGGGTTGACGAAGTAAAAATAACCGCAGGGAGCAACTGGATTCAATCCGCACAGGACCGGGACGAGTGGCGTACAAGAAGAGAAGCCTATGCTCAGTAGTGAGTATTCTTTTTGCTATCGAATCTGTTGTCGAGAGTTTACCAAGCCACCCTAAGGGTAGTGGGTGATAATGAAAGCTTATTAGAGCCCACTACACGGCATAAGCCTCCTCTCGTTTTCGTCATGGCTTAGGCTTTATTTTCACGTAAGGACTATTTCCTAAACCACCTAAAAGGCTACTAGGCAGATACTATGACCTAAAAAAAACCGGCATGTTTTTCATCACGTGATGACTCTTCATTAGGTACAAATATTTTAACAGTCGTAATAAAATTTGAGACAGACAGGTCTAAATAATCATTAATATCAATAATTTTCATTCAGTTCGTTTATCAGTCAGACATTAGACTACGAGGCCGGTCTCTAGTAAGGCATGTTTACTATCAACCCAATCTTAGCTGCGTCGAAATGGCGGCCATGTTTGCAATGCTGGTGGGGCAATGATGTCTTTAAAAATGGTAAAAAAGTATTACTTGCAAGATTTTAAATTAGGTACTGATTTTTTTGTTTTGTAGATAATATATTATTTATCGGACCCTGAATCTGGGATTCAGCCTGATTACGTAGAAAGGAAACCTAATAAGAGTAACTCCATAAATATCCCGAACATTGTTAAGAATAACTCGAAATTAATGCACCAATATATTTTCTATTTTTCTTTGTTCGTTTTTCTATGCACAGATTTATTACTTGTTTAGATTAACCATCTAGATCACAGCTAAAATGCCTGAGATACCTACTTTTCTACATTATTCATAAAGCTACAGTGGCGCCCTCATCTAACCGCAAACCTAACTTGGTCCGAGCAAGCAGTCAATTGACCCAACGAATAGGCGTCTGGTGTAACAGGTTAATTCGTTACGTCAGAAGATCACTTTCAATTGTATTTGTGACCTCCAAGGGACGGCCTTTGCTTAGGAAGTTAGATTGATTCGCAATGCATACAGCCGTCATACAGCAGTCATAGACGCAGAAAACATGAGGTAGGCTCACGGTTGACTACAACTTGCCTGATGTTAACCAACGTTATATTTTACGATCTAGCGCGCTTGCCTAGAAGGAAGCGGTTTACTCTCGACTTTAGTTCATTGTAGATTTGGATGAAATGCTTACACACAAGAATATATTTTTTTTTTTTTTATATGTTGACCAAGAAAGCCAATAGTGCTACTGCCTTTATTTCAACCTCGTAAATTTGACAAATCCAACAGTTACTGTACTCATGTTGTCTCTCTCTTGAGCCGTATTTCCTCATGACTGAGGGTTGTGACTCCCCCGCAGAATAATTCGTTAGGGGAGTTCTCTTGGACAGATACATCATGGTGGGCGCCCAAGTCCTTCCACGGCACTCATGTTACCGTAAGGCATTATTTCATCTAGGTTTTAACATCAGCTAGCACTTTCTTCGACATCAATTTGAAGTATTTACCTAAGTGCTAGCCGGTGCCAAAACCTAAATCCAACAGTGTTTGTAGTATAACTACTTTAATTTTTACTGAAATATATCTTTGGTGATGGAGGCTGTTATGTAGGTATAACTTGATTTACTACCCCTTGAAGTAGACCAGATATATTACTGTCGACATAGGGTCAATTTCATACTGAAGCCTGGAGATCAATTCACAAATCTTACAGGTATTGTACCTATGAATAGAAAACACAATCGAAAAATCATGTTTTATGTGAGTTAATGTTGCATACAGTGGTTAAAATAATTGAGCTTTGAGCCTGAGATAAAATTACACCAGTTATTTAGTAAACCCTATATTTCCCTACACAAGACAATAAAGTCACGATCTCTCACTGGTCTAATAATTAACTAATAATAAATCTAGACACTCCATCATTACACCAGATAAGGACTTATTCATACAACATTATTCCGCGTTGTTGTTTAGTTCCTGTTGTAGTTTCCGCAAAAGAATCGTGTTTTTGCGACAATCGTGATATCAATCTGTGTATATGCTTATACAGGGATATTGATAATTAGCTTGTAAAAGTGGCTTTATGTGTACGTCTAAAGCAACCAGTTTTGTTCTATGACTTCGTAAATCGTAATTTTTTAAGTTATCATTACAATTTATTAGGGGGCGATAAACTTTATATGAATAGAATAGGTGTTTTTTGTAGTGGCTTTTCAAAGTCATAGAAGAAAAATTTCTTGTTTTTACGTACTAAAGCTGCACAGATTATGCGTCAGTACAACTAACCCTGTATTATAGGTATAATAAACGCAACTACCTGCTACAATAAAATGTTAGCCTAGTACATCCTATTTATGTGACGCAAATTAAACGCTAACTTCCGAAAGGCTCGGATACGTAAAATACCGTAGATAACTAGGATGACCATCGTGTCTGCTTACTATGAGTCCGTTCCGGGATATAAAAGATCTGCGTTACATAGGGAATTGATATTATGATATGGCACTGTCAATGACATAAACATAAAGTAGGTAAGTATCTTATAATAAAACGTTTTCAATAAGAAAATGATAACATTTATACAACTACATAATAACGTAAGTATACAATACAAGCAATATGTAGATAAAGTAAATAACCTATAAACCTCCATAAATCTAGTCCCTAAAGACACATATAGTACTTACTTATGCACATTGCAAGTTAAATAAAGCCTTTTAAAAATGCACATTCTAAACTGAAATCATCTCCACCCACCTTCTTATTTTACTGCATATTCACCATGATTTCTAAGTACGATAGACGTGAGCAAGGTCATTGACCGGCGCGTGTGATGCAAGCTGCCTGCATGTTACATCAGCCGGCCTTCGCGACACGGAACAATAGGCTGAAACTGTAGTCAGCTGAAAATTTAGACATAAATGTAATTGTTGCTGTTTTTGTTGACAGGAAATTGGTGTGTTAGAGTTGATTTATTTTTCTGGAACGTTTCTTCGTAAATATTTCTAGTTCATTGTTATTATTGTAAATTTTTCCCATAGGCTAGGTAACCAAAAATAGTTTAAGTTACCATTATTTACTAGACATAGATCAATAATATTTCCCCGCTCTTTAGAACCAATTTAGTAAATCGTAAACGAAAACTCGGGATTCGGGTATGGCAAGATCATGGTCACCCTACCGGTCATGGCTAGGTTTGCAGAAACTGACAAACTGACACTGGGCAGCTTTCCCAGCATAACGCGCATTACCACATTGATATCATGTAGGTACATAGATATCCAATATAGGTAGTAAGAATTATCAAATCAGTTCTCACGAACTTATTCTTACAAACCAACTCACAAACTTTTACTTTTGAGTATACAGTTGAGATAATAATAGAATTGGTACCACTAAGGATAATAAATACTACCTAAAATAGCCTTTCTATTAGTCATTAAACCGATGCAATTTTAATATGAAGTTACGTCAACCTGCGGTTTTTCCTCTACACAAGTAAATAATATAGTCTTATTTATTGCACATAACCGTTATATACTTGGGCTTAACATCGTATAAGACAAGCTAAATTATGATTTAGTACATAATGAATAACGTTAGCCTTCATGAAAATTACCTAATGTACCTATATATTCACGTGAAAATAATGCATGATACCTCACAAGTTTACCTCATATTTTTTTTATCTTAGATAATACTGGTAATACATAAGAGAGCATGACAACGCTGATAATTTCGGCTTTGGCACTTCGGAGTAGACCTCCAGGTTCTTTCTTAGTCACTAAATAATATTGGTTACCTCATCAGATTCATTTTAGAATACGAATACTGCTTACAAACTGTGAATTCTACCAAATCTGAGAAAAGCCTGAGGTATTGTGAATATACCTAAAAAAACAATTACAGAATAAAAGAACGTAGCCATACGTAACCGTAAGGGATTTATCATTCATAGTTTTAGATTTGACTTTACTCTTAACACACAACAAAGTTTCCAAATCTACCTAGTATTTAAATTATTTTTGAAGTATTTCAGTACACTAAAAAATGTTCTCTTTGACCAAACCACGAGAATTTAGCAACATACGCACCGCCGTAATTTACCTACTCCGCCGCTTGATTGACAAAACATCCTGAATTCCGAAGAGCTGTCAACAATCCATTGAAACTTACGCTACTACGCCTACTACTTATATACTACATCTCACGTTTACAACGACAACATCAACATGCCACGCCTTTCATTGAGGCATTCCACCTCATTTGCATATCAAAACCCGTAACAAACGCGCAATGAATCACGCATCGAAAATATGCAAAACGACCACAAATTCGCCTTAACGCACATGGATGATGTAACAATGCTCAGACTTGCACCAGACGAAATTCTCGCTAAAAGAAACGTTTGATTGTTAGCAAAAAATGCTAGTGTTTACGATCAAGACCTTCGGCGTAATTGCTTTTTTAATTATACAGTAAATATATAATGATAAAGTAAAATATGCAGTGGGAAGTGCATGCGAACAATGCGTTCCTTCCAGTTAAATATTTGTAGGCTTTTTATATAAGAACAATTACTTGTAATATAATATTTAAGCGGAAGTTCTCAAGAACAAATTCTTTGTAGATACATAGATCTAGGTATAAATATTATATATACTTAATAGCCTAGCTATGTTAAAACAAAACAAACTGAAAATTTTTACAAAACTATGCAGAATAAGTTTATCTAATTATGCAGGCAGTAAATAAAAAAAGGTAAAATTAGTAATGTTGATCATTTAAATCTAACGAAAAGAAATACGCATTTATCCTTAACACGGTAAAAATAAAAAAAAAATGTGTCTATTTGTGAAACATTTTCTATCTTCCTCTATCAAGAGTCGTATTCCTATATCCACTGAAATCAGCAACTAACAGAAAAAAGTTTTCAAGTTAAGTGTAGATTTGCATTCGCTTAGCGGTGAAGGAAAACATCACGAGGAAACCAACATGTGTCTTCCACACAATATATATATAATGGACAGGACCACAATATTCGAGAACATGTGTCTTCCGTACAAGAGAACTCCCCTAATGTACTCGTATTAATTCACGACCCTCAGTCATGAGGAAACTCGACTCAAGAGAGAAGGACTTTAAAAAAAAACTATGATTTGCGGTCAAATTGTGACGGTAATGTTCATTATGTACAAATAAAGTAACATAACTAACAATTTCCAGTCAAATAGTTGTGCAATGTGCATCTATGCAGTAAATGCAGTGGCTTATCGGAAGATTTTCCACGAGGCGCGTAAATCGGTCAAGGTAAGGTAAGGTAAGGTCGAACTAGCACTAAACTGTTCTAAACGTAATTATGTCAAGTTATTTGTACTTAACGTTTTCTTTAATAAGGGCTTGCTCTGTTTTATAATAACTTTCTCGATTAATCTGCGTTTTAATTCTGGGTTTATGCGTTTATTTTACTAGTTTAATGTTTATTAAACTAGATTAATGTAAAGTATTTTTTTTTAAATAATTGTACTTAATATAAACGATTAACATTATTATTATTGTACAACACAACATGTTACTCTGTCAATCTAAATAAAACAAATGCGTCATCAAAAGAATTAGGTATCTTGTGAATTTCATGAAGATTGACGTATGCAATTTGTGTGTTGTGTTAAATAATAAATTTGTAGACTGAGTTTTTATAGTATTTCATAGAAGAGTTCAATCTATCAATAAAAAAAATCTACAACCTATAAAAACTGCCACAATAAAAAAACATCATTTTTGTAGGCTAAGTATTTTACCAGACTACCCTCGTGTGTACTAAATACAAATAGTGTACTAAGAAAAAATTGTACACAATTTTAATGACATGATAATTAGATCGAATTAACCGTTTGGCTAGTACATATACAGTCATTAGTTAATAGATTATTTTTGAAAAACAAAAACCAAGTATTAATGTTACTTCTTAATGGATTCTTTAATTTAAATCTTTTGGCTAGAATTAGTGAGTATTCGGAACACTTAAAATTGGTATGTTATTATATCCGAAAACGTTAGAATTATAGTATAATCAAATGATATTTTTTTCAACTATAAATGTAGTGTTCAGTATGTACTTACTTACAAGTTAACCATTATTGTTATTACCACGCTTTTCAATATACAGAGCTTCAGATAACTGTGGCAATTTTTTCAAGGTTTGTCAATTTGCAAAAAAAAACGTTACTCCAAATATTTATTCACCGACGGAAAAATGTACTCACATGAAAATTATTATTAAAAATTATTATAATTAATTATTAATTATTAAAATCTATTGAATAATAAAACATCACAGAGCCAAAATAAATGCTTATCACTACAAAGTTTAAAGCAAAGTAGCTTCCGCGTCGTCTGTATATGCTTAAAATCTTTAAAACTACCCAACGGATTTTGATGCAATTTGTTTAATAGATAGAGTGATCCAAGAGGAAGGTTTATATGTACAAAAACATGCACAGCCGCAGGCAAAAGCTTGTATTTATATACTTACTAAAACGTCTTTAAAAAGTTTTATCTCAGTAATCCATGTATAAGTACAAAAGTAGATTCCCACATACATCTTTTCCCCAGCGAATTAATCTCGCAAACACGCAAACACAAACAACAGTTGTGGAACAATTGGCAATTGACTACTTCCTCTATCCCCTGCTAACATTGTCAGCCACAATGCACCGCCTGGGCGCATACTAATCAGGGGATACCTTGACATTGTTCTTACGTACTGATGCTACATGTTGAGTGTGTTTTTTTAAAGAAGAATATGAATGAATTACATTGATTATCACAAGAAACACAGATTCAAATATTCGTTGGATTAATCCACCGACATTATTAAGTCGGAGATGTTGTGTAACAAACAGGATGATAATGGCTCTATTATGTTATTGGTAAAAGTAAATAAATCTAAACAACATAATAAAGAAATTATCTTTTTGAGTCGGGCAGGTTCACAAATTCTGTAACTTTCTTAAACAAAATATAGAGTATTTTGTAGTAATGTGTCAATAAATATTTTTATTTTTATTCTTAAGACGTTTTAGCTGACATTATTTTGGGTAGGAAACCAATCAGCAAAGTAAAATTTACTTTTAAGCCAGTACATATGTATTCCACTTGGTTATATTTATGGCAGGATGGCCTGTAGAGATTAATGAAACGTTTGACGTATTGGGAATCCCTAAAGCCTTTCATTAACTATAAAATTTCAGCAAGGGAATCCCAAATCAGCCGACTACACCTTCACCGTATGAAAAAGATAAAAATAAACATTCAGATATATTGAGAACCACGTTTTTGAGTCGGTCAATAAATAAAACGTGAAATAAATATAACAGTCTAAACTTAATAGCATGTTAAGTTACTGAAATAACTTAGTTAAATAACATTTGATCAACTTATTTAAGGCTCGCGTTTCGTATTTAATATACATAGTAGAAAACAGCAACATGTGAATGCGGCATCGTTAAGATTTCCGTAGTAAGTTTTAACAATGTCCTTTTAGTGTCAAAGTATCGATGTCTCATGTACTTAACTATAAATTACGACTTTGCGACTATCCTCAATTGGTACTGTGTTTGATTAATTCGACTTTTGTCCTTATTATTGTCAAAATTGTAATACAATGGCAAAATTTAATATGAATAAGTATTTGAACCCTTGCGTCGTAGTTCTCATGACTGAGTACTGAGACTGAATAGGTTTCCGTTTGACTACACCCTGCCCAATGTTAAGCATTGCTGAAGCCTAGGGTGTATCACGCTTACCTAGAAAATACCTAGGTATTAGGTCTAGATTTGAAGACCTCTGGATTTATGTTCATGATTGGATGCCTGATGTTTCTTCTATCGGCACCTGTATTAGCGTTAAGTGTTATATTAGTATTTGAGTAAGCACCTACTTAAAGCACGTGAAGAAGGTAGTATGAAGTTTCATATTACAATAACACGTGTAAAAAGGAATGTGTCAGCTTTTGACGAATGATGCATATATTTTACCTAAACGTAAAATTCAATTGTGAATCAAAAATAGTAGTGGATTCTTGGCGTCATTAAATATAAAAACTCAATTGGGCAGAATAACAATACGTTAAAGGTACACATTGTTTTTCCTCCTAAAATTGTTTATTAAAGTACTTTAATCACTTACAAAACAATAAAAACGAAATTTTACGAGTATGTCTATTCATGTTTTTTCCCTAATTGACACACAAACGATTACATCCTAGATCAATGTTTAAGCTACTTTTTTATCTTGGATTTAAATAGGAACATTCATAATGAAATAACTATAACGGCTCGCCATATAATTCATTAAAATATAAAAGTGAGATACCAGCGTAAGCTTAGTATGAGGCTAGATGGCGCTGTGTGATTTGTCCTGAAATATTTATTTATAATGCATTTAGTTCTTTGTAAGTATATTTATTTGTTTCGCTTTCACGTTGCAGTGGAACGACGGATCATCGCGGTTTTTGATGTAGAAGTTGTATAGATCTCCCAAACGTGGTATAGGGCGTTTTTGATACCAACCACTATACCAAAAAACAAAGCCGCAAACATGTACAAAATTATAATGAAACCACTAGTTGATATTGTAAATAATTTACCAAATTCAAGCTATCTTTGTACAGTAAATATACAGGTATCAGGTTATTCCCATACAACTTGTGACGCAGTTAAAATTAACTTAGGAAGGAAAACTTAGCTTCAATAACTGTCGGCGGCGATCTGCACGAATAAAAGTCACCTCTATTTAGCAAGCATGCTGGGTATTTTCCTGGTAGAGGAAAAAGGCGATAAAGTTAGTAAAGTTATAAACAGTAAAGTTTATTGATTGTGGTTTGAGATTCTTCTTCTTAGGACCAACTAGTGTTGTCAACAATTGAGTGTTGAGAGTTTTCAAACTCTCTTCTTATATCTAAAATTTTACGTTCCATCTTCAACAATATTTTATTAAGTGTATTCATGCTATTAATAAATAATAAAAAGGAACTACGTACAACATCAAATCATTTTTATTTCTCATTTTACTAACAGTATTAATCGATTGTTCTCTAAAATAACATTTTTCTAATTGATTACATTTCGTGTTACAGATTTGTCACGTTACAGAGGAGACCTATGCTCAGGAGTGGGAAGACATGGAAACGGGCTGAGATGATGATGATAAATATGTAGTTATTACAAAAAGTGCTTTGTACATAAGTACAGAAGACGTAATGTGTAAATAACTTAAGCTATTCGATTTATTAAACAGAAATTTAGAATGTAATAGGTATCTCATTTCAATCACTCAAATTATAAAAAAAAATTGCTCATGCAGTTTTTTATTAAGGAACTGACACTTAATAAAGTATTATAAATCAAGAATCGAATAACACAAATCAGCGGAACCATAACTGAGCGTACAAATGACATCAACGCGCTAGATGGCAAAATTACTTTTTAAAATGTTTTTGTTGTAAATTTGTTGAGTCGATCTCAAAAGTTAAAGCTAATACGTCGTTTGATATTTGCCTGTGAATTGACGTCACTATGAAAAAGTATTTTTAGTGCATTCATTCGAAGTTTTAGATATTATGACCAACGCTGTAAAAAACATCTAGTTTCCATATTATGTACCTATAGTAAATGTTACTTTGATGATTTACTGATGATGATTCAAATGTTACATCCTGAATAAGCAAACAAACAAGCTCTCTTACTCACACAATTATTCACAAACTTTCACCTATGGAGTACTAGTGGACGCCCGCGACTTCGCTCGTATTAATTCAAGATAAAAGTAGCCTAAGACCTCATACTACCTAGGTACATACGTACCAGAAATCATGATGATCCGTTCAGCCGTTTTTGCGTGATGAGCGTAAACATACAAACAGAGACACAGACAAAATTTCTAGAAAATGTTGGAACGTGTTCTGCTATCAATTCGAAGTAACTCTAAACCTTTTTTTTAATAATTAATGTTCAGACTTTCAACCCTCTTCAGCTTTATTAAATGTTTAGATTAAAACTATGATAGAAGTGAGTTAAACTTGTAGCAGTCATTTACCTATTGAAAACAAAATTAATTAATCCAACGCAGTAGGTATCAATTAGGTCGCAGTAGGCTTGTTATTTCAATCTCTCAAATGCAACGTCTGCAATCTAATTAAAGATGCCGTCAGGCAACTTCTAAGAATAAATCAGAGATACCGACACCTGCGGTCTAGTTTCACATACGAAGTGAAATACTAATCTTCTTTTGCGTAGTTTTACCTACCTACACAAGTATACACTTGTACTTGTACTATACCTACAGTATAGGTAGGTATAAAACTACTAAAAAACGTTAATTAAAATATTTATTTATTTGTTATTAAGGTTTTTCGAAGTCTTTCTCGTTTATAAGCACAATACATAACAATCTAAAATGTAAAGTTAAATATTTATGGGTATTCGCTGAAATAAAAATGTATAGGAATACCTAAAAACTCAGACATAAACATCATATCCCTAAACGAGGCGTGGAAAATTATTTGATAAAAAAAACCAGCATCAAAATCTTTAATCACAATATGTTACAAGAGTTTTATGTAAGTACTTAACAATTCTTAATATACAAGTTATTTGCTCTTTATTGTATTGATCGATAAAAATGAGAATTAAAAATAAACACAAAATACACTAGTCCTAAATACAACAAAATGAAAAAAAAAAATGTTGAATAAACTAAACAAACAATGGGTTAGAACAAGTACATAAGTACATTATATCGAAAATTGTACTAAAAATAAACACACTTGATATAAATTTTAATAAAGTTACATTTAAAATCAAATAATGTAACTTAAAACCACGTGTTGTGTAACAACGTGTACTGTCAATGTATACAATTTTCCGTTCTTTTTTTTCAACACTTATCAACATCCGCTGTGATAAGGGCCTCGATGTAACTCAAATAGTCGAGGTAAGTAAACATTAACTTACTTATTTACCTAATTAAAGTCATATCTTTTGGTCGTTTAAATTAAACCTGGGATTAATCTATTGATTTTCCTACTAATTATAAACTATACAATCGCCAATTACACAATTTTCCCTAAAAAACGCGATCAAATTTGGTTCACATTTATTAATTAGGATTTAGCAAATACTACTTACTATTTAATACCATTAAGACGAATTAAAGAAAAAACCTTATTTCTCATAATAAATCTCTAGAAATTTGTGTATGTAATTAACAATGATTTCAGGGTTTATTGTGCAGGTAATAAAAAGGCAAACACAGTTATTTTCAACTTAAATTATGATTGTTAGGTTGAATAATTCTATTTATTTATACTATCAAGCCAAATGAGACATAACATAGTTTTAATTGTATTTTACTATTCATAATTTATTGGTGCTTACTAAACAAATTGTTTTTTATTTCAGTTTGGTAAACAAATTTAGAAACATCACTGTCAGAATAAAAGTAAAACCATTATAAAGGTCATTCACAAAATAAAATAATACACTTGCACCTCTGCAAGATGCCTGTAAACAATACCCACGCTGAAATAATATCGGTAACATTTTTTTCCCGGCGCGTGCTTTTAACATGGTTGTGCGGCGCTCGGCGGCCAGTCCACCCATAACTGCCGCCGCGACGGCACGCGTACACACTCTCTACAACACACGATAACACACAGTTTTCAATAAATAAACTTCACAACATAAAAGTGCCAACAGACGCGACAGTCTTTCAAAACTTTTACTTCGTGTTTTGTTAGTTCGCCGTGTGTGTGACGGGTGCAGCGTGGATGCTAGCTAACAAGCCG
Organism: Macaria liturata; assembly: GCA_964023185.1. Taxonomy (NCBI): domain Eukaryota; kingdom Metazoa; phylum Arthropoda; class Insecta; order Lepidoptera; family Geometridae; genus Macaria; species Macaria liturata. The sequence goes on along the minus strand of OZ026815.1, from coordinate 3,578,968 downwards.
GCTACGGGGCATACCACATTAATTTCAATTGGTCAAGGTCCGTAAAGCGATATTGACATATTGGTGCTGAATCGGGCGCTTTCATCTGCAAATCACGTGCTTAAGGTGAGTGACACTGCCTACATTTCAGCTTTCCTCTGTAACCAGCTTTATTTTTACGCTAGACGCGCGGGATGCGCGCGCGCCTATTTTTGGCTTCACGAGACGTTCACACCTATATTACAAACTACATTCTCAAGTTACAAAATAGTAGAAAGCTTCGATTTGTGTAAATATGCGCACGTTCTGGGCAAATACTGCGACACGTCTCGATTAGGTTATCGTACAAGTTAAAAACATAAATGTAAATTTGAAGCCTGCACTGTGAATAGGAATTATTTAAACATGTAAAAAACGCCGGTTACATTTTAATGCGGAATGAAGTGATTCTCTGACGATGTAATCTGAATGACATTCGGTCAAAAATATAATAATAGCCCATTGTGTTTGGAATCATGTCGATGGAACGGAGTTTATCAATGGTTTCCGTTCGGCGGCGGTTTGGCACTCGATAACCACACCATGTGTTCGACAAAATGTAAGAATTTACATTATGAAGTAACTTAGCATACGGCATTACCATACAACGCAGTACCACCAGACAATACCGCCACAGTTTATTTATATTTACACTCTACAAGTATAACAGATGTTGTCGGTTATGTTGCGATCTTTTTGTTTTAAATTATAAGTATTCAAAGAGTGTCCACACATGTAATTTATTACAAAAAATAAACAATAAATGCAAAAGTAATACTTCTGTCTTATAAAACAAATTTACAAAAGTAAACAAATGCTAGGTACTGTAATTCATACGTTGAATAAATAATGTTATTGAAAAGAAATAAGTACATTCAATATGTAAATATATTTGGCATGTAAATAGCATCACGGGTAAATGCATTGTTTATAGTTACCATGGTTATAACGATCAATTACTTATGCACTAACATGCATTCGACATGCTATAGGGGACGGTTTTTTTCTTCCACATGTCTCTAATAATTACCCTTAGACGGATACCATTGGATGACACTATAAACTAACTGTACTTAAAGTCTGAATGAGTAGAGAAAGTGTATAACAGCTGCAATAGTATTTACAAATGCTGTGATGAAAGTCGAATATTATAATAATCTTCTGCCATAACTTCCATACAATACAGGCCAACTATGAAAACGTTTCAACTTAGATTTAACCAAGTTGGAGTTAAGTTAAAGCTAAGTAGTGTTAAGCTGTCAAATGCATTGTCATTGTAGAGTTAGGTCCACTATAATAGTTTGTAAATAATCAAATCTAGTCTAAATATCTTAGTTAGCCTACTGCAAAGATTTCTCTACGCTGTGACAAGAGTATCTGTATCGACGGCTCAAAAATAAAACTATTAAAGTTAAGCACGTAAGTAAATGTAGATAATGGGTTCGTTCACTTTGAAAGATCGCTTCTGAATATAAATTCAATGTTAGCAGACGCTTGAACACACGATGTATAGATAAAGAACGATTTCACACATATTTGGAAACAATATAACTAAGTAACAATTTAAGTAAGCCATTACATAATCTCATAGGTTTACTATAATATGTAACTTAAACAAAACAGTCATAATGGTAAATATTTACCGAATTGTATATTTTTTCAAGTATTTTATAATCGAATATGTTGTAATAAGTATACATAAGTCAACAACTTATAAAGAACTTATACTGAATTATTCTTAAAACTCTGACTTGCAAAATGATAAAATTTTGTTTTAGGGTTTGAAAACTCTCGACACCAGAGGTGGCCACTCATACGAACTTACTTTATCTGCAATAATGTGAATTTCATGTGAAAATGAAATGCAAACGAAGTGGTCATACACAAACCTCATTTGATTTTATATACTACCATTAGTTAGCGTTTTCCGAGTTAGAAGCAACTTTCAACCATTCGTCATCATTTATCGCCGGATTAAATTTGTAGAGTAAGTTGGTCATGAACTCTTCTATATTTTGAGGTTTAATTTATTACTTTACTTAGGTTTATTTAAGTCATCATCTATATTGAAAAAAGTTATCTTTACTAATATAGCATTCAAGCGTTTGGGTCAATAGATAAACAATATTTTTTTTGTATGTGTGTAGGCATTATCGCGATATAATTTTTAAATGCCCATTACAAATAGGGAAATGTTATGCAATTATTTTCTCCAGAATAGAAGTATTTAATGGATATAATAAAATGACAGCTAAAAAAAATTTAGTATTTAATAAGAAGATATAATAAAAATGACAGCTTAAATAAATTGCATGATGGTTATGTATTTATTGATATTTCAAATAGATTATATATATTTTTAAATTAGGTATTAGTACATATGTAATTCACTGTTAATAAATAAATATCTCATCCCACAATAATAACATGATCATGAAAAAACTATTTTGGGAGCTATTTTAGTGGATTAGTACCTACACACACTCATTTTATAATGTCCGGACTTTCCAAAACAAGAAGTTGATTATCTCATCACCTTGACTTGTCATTTGAATTAGTTCTGCATTTATATAAATACATAAATATGTACAGTAGGTAATTAACGACGCTAATGAATTTATAAAAACGTGGGTATGTAATTTGCCTAACACATTTTGTTTGGTTTTTAATTTACTATATTTGAAACTTGTTTTGTTCCGATTGTTAAAATACAAAGAGCTAAAATTTAATGGAAGACAAAATTATTTTTTCAGTGCTATTGACAAATTATAAAATGACAAAAGTTAAGCAACAACGAAAAAGTATAGTTATTTTTTAACGCATATTATTTTGTATACTAAAGTATCGTATCTTTTAAACTTAATAAAGTGTCATTTTAAGTAACTCAGTATAAATATAAGAACATATAGCTTACATAAAATAAAATAAAAATAGCCTTTATTTCAGATATACTCAGTTGATTATTACAATAAAATACTTCACGTGTCACTTTAGAATTTCAATAAATGGGAATAAGAGGTAATTTAAATTTTCAAACATGTTCAATTCAACACAACACCACTAATAACACTATGCAGAAATTATTTTTCCACATACATACATAGCTTACATAGGTATGTATAATATGTATATCATAATCTAAGTCGTACGAATAAATCATTACCGGTTTTCGGATTAATCCAATTACTATCAAGTTTTTAACGATGTTATAAAACCACTTTAGAAAAAAAAACTAACAGATTGTCTCGTCGCCGCTACCTCGACACGCCCATTTTTATTAAAAAAAAATTATACATAAAAGATAATTGTGATATGTATGTAAAAGCATTTTGATTAACCTTTACCAAGCGATATGTTTCCAACATAAAAATCCTTACGGAAATCACAAAATATCTTTTTTCTTCGCCGTTTATACAATTTTAGGGCAAGTAAATATACATATAAACAGGTTAGATGCATTTCAGTAACTGTTGACAATTAAGATAAAAACTTGGCCCAAATAGATAAACAGACTATATGACACGTTTTCAGATTACAAAAGTAAAGATCGAATCTCAGATAAATTGTCTAAAAATCTACATAAAAAGCTGTTTTGTGACTTAACCCATGTTTAAGTACTTAAATAATGATGTAATTCGTTTATTTGCTAAAATGTTGAATCTGTCAATATTTTCTGATGTCGCTAAGATCAGAATACATCACTTGATGTCTCCAAATCTATTCTGTCTATATGCTCAGGTTAAACTCATGATTACGGTTGAAAACGACTTGTTCGTTGAAAGTAATACAGAAAATATCTTATATGTATCTCGCCTGATAGCAATCTGCAATGCCTGCTTTACTCTTTTCCTAAAGATTTTTTAACGTTTTTTATTTTGCGGTTGTTAGGGCGGGTGTGTTTTGTCTTTTCTTCTTATGTTACTGAATAAAGTCAATCCAAATTAAGTATATATAATTATAGTGCCTTCTTTTTCATTGAAATACCGTATCGTTGTACCAGTTTTATCCATTTTTAGCGACAGGATGAGGATGTTGATGAAGATTTCCACACTTATTACAAATTATCTCACCTTACTTACTAATGTGTCGCTGCGACTCAAAGTGGATTCTGGCCTCTGACACAAAGAGACGCCTCTCCTCTCGGTTCTGCGCCATCTCCTGCCACTCGGTAGCATGGAGTTGTTGCAGATCCTCCTCTATCTGGTCCTTCCAGTGTTACTAATTATCTAAACATAGCTTATTTATGTTGACACGAAATGGCAGGACAAGTCAAGTTTCAATATCCATTTTTTCTTGGATTGTTTAAGTAGGATGAAACTCCACCGTTTCCAAACGCAGCCTTTAGCTCACAATGATCTCATTGGCCTCTTATCTAGAAATTCCACAGCTTCTAATTACACACGTGTTATATTTACTCTCGGACTAATGACCTGTAGGTATTTAGCTAACCTACTGCTTCTTTACATTACTCATGTACGCATAAATAATGTCAAACCTTTGTGGAAAGTGTGTTTGGTTGAAATAATAAAAATGTGTTTGTGTATTTTATATTATGTTCAAGCAAAAATGTAGGTTTACGCATGTTGCTTTCAAATGATTAATTGTAAAAAAAAATTGGTCCAAATATGACTTTGCGATTATATTTACAGTTTGTTTGCGTTATTATTAACGAGAAAGCTTACTCAGGTACTTACGTAAAATTGGCATATTCAGATGCTATTTATTTATATCTTAGTAACAATAAAATAATTTGCATTGCTACTAAGTGGCTTTTAGTCAAATTCAATACCACGCTTAGATTCACGTTACCAAGCAGACACAATCAATTTTATTCAAAAAACATTTACTTACTTACGTTCATATCGGTATCACGTGTATAAAAAATTGCATTCCGAATGCATTCGACCGTGACATTACCAATGAATGAAGCTGTAAGTCACAAACAGGTCAGGCCGTTTTCACGAAAACCGACTTCTTGTGATAATATCTTCGAGCATCAAATTTACATTACATGCCATTAATTGATGTCTAAGAAACGTTTCTGTACTAAACTTATATTAATCAAAGTCCTTATAAAGAAGTGCAATGTGCGCTTCTCTCTATATTACAAAGTAAAGTAAAACATGGTAAAATCTACATTCTACTGTACGTGACACCTCAAATGACTCCCTGTATGTCTGTCTAATTTATTTATTTTATTTATTTATTTATTTCATTCACTTATGTACTAAAAGCTTAAGCCAACACGTACATTAAGCCAACTACCTACTATAATGATGCTAAAGCATTTGGGTAAAACATATTATACACTATGTTACTTATAAATTTACAACAATCACAACGAAATTTCCTATATTTAGAACAGAACACATCTATGTCTCTGTTCTGAGCAATCATTGCATTGAGCAAGCTAATGGCTTGAGCAGACGGCGCATACTGCGAGGTACATGTGCGCGCGCGCAGCTCAGCGAACAACGGGCGCACACCACACTCGCGCGGCGGCCGCTGCCGAGTCGGCGCCACTAATGTGTTAAATTTTCCATGTAAAAACATTCCTTAAACTTGCATGTTGAAGATCGATATTTATTAAAACCTATGTATGTAATACATAACAAATTATGTAACTTGAAGGAGGAGGAGCTTCTAAAATACACACATATATATGTTGTAAATGCGTCTTGAATTTTTATACCTCCATGCACGCTGTATATTTTAACCGCTGGGCTGTATGGAATTTCGAATGGAAAAGTACTAGCGCCGGGTTCCCATTCATTTGAAATATAACTCCAAAAAAATGGGACCCCAAACAGATACCATTGAGGAGATTCTCGGAAGCATGGGAGAAAAAAACGCGGGTCTTTTGATAATGTTGTGACGGGCGCCAGGATGGTGTGAACGGCATATAACGCCGTAAAGAGATAAATTACATTAAGTTTTGGGGATTTTCCATACTCTGGTATGCGGCTGTGGGTGCTACTGGCGTGTATTCTATGACTCAAGGGATGTATGAATTTGGACCTTAGTGAAATGGAATGAAATTTTGGTAATGAAATGCATGTGGTTTTTTGTGTGAATTCACTTATTAATAAAATAACATAAATTTTACTTTCTATAATACGGTAATGAAATAGGTACGAAGTGGTTTTGTGTAAATTGTTTATTTAAAAACAAATCAAAGATGCGTTTCATTATGGTATTCGGAAGACGACTATGTAAATCAAATATGTATCTTGGTATTATTCCTTCGGTAAAATTTTAAGTTTGTTCAAAACTTTAACTCAACAAGTTCAAGTTAAACCTTACATCAGCAGTTCAAATAATTGTAAAGCTCATTAGAGACCTATCAGTAGCCCAAACCTTATCTATCCCGATAATGGGAAAAGCTAACAGCGATCATAATCACCAATTTTAGTTCATACCAAATTCAGTAGTATCTGTTTGTTATTATGGTATCGCTAAATGTTTGGTGATTAGCAAAGTAATGCGAAAACCGACGAAAAGCAGCGGAAAATCTATAAAAGCCATAAAAGGAATATTGTACAAATAGATATTATAAGTTATAACATAAATTTAACAAGTATTTTGACCATCATGCTTATTTTATTAGGGACCTGGCTCCGCTTTGGATTATTTGACCAATTGGATCTTCTACCTACACAAATCTCTTAAAAAAAACCATCAAAAAAGTTGCGTAGTTTTAGAAGAAAAGAAGAATAAAACATTTATTGTGGCAGATTTAACAGAAAAACAAACACAAGTAAGAACATAATAAACAAACAAACATAAAATCTGCTACATCACAGCCCAAATTAACCATTTTCATAATCTAACGTTTTTTTATATAGTGATACGATTACGTTGAAATCCTAATAATCAATAACATTGTACCAACGTTAAAGATTTTATCTTCTATGTATAAAAACAATTCAATAAATCACCATCGTTTTATCCTTGTTCTATTGTTGAACTTTACAAGTATATTATATACTATATTACGTTAAATATGTAGTATATAATATAAGCACGTGTATACCCGTCTGACTGTTTATAAAGTCAAGGACAACTGTTTGGGCAAAAACTAGCTTAACTTTTTATGTACTGTGACTAATATTATAACCACGTGCTCGTATCTATTTATTGGGTATATAAGTAGTTTTTATGAAGCTAAAATGTTTTATATACACCGGACTGTATAATGTAGCTCTTTGGCTGATATAAGTATTATTTGTTTTATTTGTATTTTTTTTTTGTACTATATAGTATTCAATTAGTCTTAAACATATTATTAAAATATACAATATACCTAAACTAAAATATGAAGCAAAATAAAATAATCAAAAATTAATCGAAGAGCCCACCCCGGATTCCGGTGCAAAGGTTCCCATTACGCTCGCCGCGTTGCCACGTTGAATCGCGGATTAAATTAGTTACTTAAATTATTAAAGTAGTTAATTAAGAAACACAGTTTTTGGTACGTACCTTGTCTATTATGCATTAAAATGAATAAATACACGAAAGCTTAATTTGAAGCCAAATAAAACGAACATTTTTGAGAATAGCGTTACAGTGAAAATTTTCGTTGGTAAAACAACCGTGCAGAATAAGTTGAAATACGTAAATATGACATATTTACGTATTTCAACGTATGTAGATGAAACATAAAAACAAGGGAAAAAAACTAAACATACGACTTCTAACTACTACAAAATGATAAAAACTGGTACTTATAAAATCTAGTAGACTGATACAGTGATCAATCAACGCACAGCCCAAACCACTGGACGGATCGGGCTGAAATTTGGCATGCAGGTAGATGTTATAACGTAGAAATTCTCTAAGAAAGGATTTTTGGAAATGTCAGTTTAATAGGGGTGAAATAGGGGATGCAAGTTTTAATTCTTAATGCGAGCGAAGTCGCGAGCACCCATTAGCCTTAAATAAATGCCTAAAGATGGTCTTTGTGTGTGTTGATTATATTTCTAATGATGATCATATCAAGTAGTTATACAGCCATCATAATGTTGTGGTTATACTATTGCTCTGTTTTTTAAATTCAGCAGTTTTCAATTATCACGCGGTGTTATTGTGCTTTATTTTAATGGAGTAAACATTTTTTTTTGGCCTTGCATTAGACACGGTCTGCGTTTGTAATTATTGTAGGTGTATGCTTTTATATTTTTATATATATTTATTATGTAGCGTGATAAAATCTAAAGCGTAAGGTACTACGCTTACGTACCTTACGCGTACGTAAGGTAACGTAATAAGTCTTAGAGCACAACAGTACTAATTTACATTGGTTTTACTAAATCTATTAGTTTAGTGCTTAAGTTAAGTTCGTTTAGTACAAAAAACCGCCCTGAGGGATTCTGACAAGGCTTAACGACTACCGTACTACACACAGCTGGGCCTACAATACAACTTGTCAAATTTAATAAATAAAAACAGAAATAAAAGCATACCTACTGAGACAAAATTATGGGGCAGGCAAATTATGGCCAAGTGCAAACCGGTATTAGTTAAAGAAAATACTGAAGTGTATATATCTTGAGAAAGTTTTAACTAGAGCATCAAAACAAAAGATAATAATATCGTAGTCAGTAATTTAGGTGACTTTTTTCGACTGTTTCTTTAGGGCTAGGCTGTATGATATTATGTGAGACCGTCTGGACGTTATATACATATTTAACAATCGCAAGTGACATAATGCCTTCTTGAATCTGACAATACAGGGTTAGTGTTATGTTTACTAACGCATATTTTTCATTTTATGATTCGTAAAGTCGTAAAACAAGAGTTGATGATTTTAACGCACAAAACGCCACCCTTTAAAGGTTTTAGTTCCCTTAGTACATTAGTAATAAGCCTGTATATCTAGATATAGTTAATTCAGAATGTTTCTTGCATTACCTATTCTTGTCCTCTGGCGAAGGTCAATGTTACAATACTGTTTCATTTGAACCTATTCTGTGGTACAGTCAATTGCATTTCTGCGGGTTCATTCATGTTAACTTGTGACTTGTATATAAAAGTAGGGATTGGTCATATTGGTTATACAGAAAATGTGGTTAATATGTAATGTCCTAAGTATGTATCCTAAGTATACCTATACTTTTATACATTGGATTGTCACGTCTGGTCTTACAAGAGGTTTAAGTGCAACCTTTTTTAGAAGTTCTCAGTTCACGCTACGTATATTTCAAAATTAGTTTGCATTGCAATGTGCTGAATGAAATTTATAATGAATTTATTATTGTAAGTACCTACCTAGATAATATATAAATATACATATAAACTTTCATTGTGCGAACTGCCAAACTGTGGAACTCCTTGCCGGAATCTCTATTCCCCTCGAACTATAATTTATCGGTCTTCAAGTCGAGAGTGAATCGGTTTCTTCTAGGCAAGCGCGCTAGATCGTAGATCCTAACGTTGCTTAACATCAGGCGAGTTGTCAAGCGTGAGCCTATATAGGTTAAAAAAAATCTTACGGAAAAATTTAACTTACATAAGTGTAATCACTTTTTCCAAAAAGTAATTACACTTATGTATGTTTATCACAATCACGCGTATCAACACATGTGCAATAATTCTGCGTCGTAGATTCAGGTAGCTTTACAGGTTTTACGCAATTTGCAAGTCACAATAACCTATTGACGTAAACATAGTAAGTACAAATTACTCAATTGTAATACAACATAGTCATTTCAATATAATATATGACGAATAATACCTATCAATTAAAATTTTATTACATAAGTTTATTTACAAACAGTCCTAGTGCAATATGATTATGGCTGATAGAGTAAGGAAACTAAAAACTATGCTTCTATGATAAAATTTTCTTTTATATTAATAAGACGCACGTGATCAATTGGTACATTCATCAGACAAACACCTGTTTCAATATTTTCTTTTTGTTGAATAGTATCATCCTGATGTAATGGAAAAGTACCACACTTTTCTTTTTGCAGGCTTTTCAATCGACCCACAACTGTCTTAAGTCTATACCATTAACGTCACATATCTCTATTTTTAGTTGCATGATTCATTAAACACTAAATTCTATTATATTATTGTCTATGATAAAAAAATGTGGGGCGTTCCACATAGCATCATCTAGCCCCAAGCTACACGCACTATTATCCTTAATATCAATTTACGGTTTTTTTTTTATTTCAGAACTTGTTTTCATATTTTAATATTCTATTTATCATAAAAAATCAGGCGAAGCAGAAAGGTTATTTTTATCATAGAGAAAAAGCAATTAATAAATACTTATTCCACCATTCATATTACCATATTTTCTACCATAAACTCAAATTAAACTTTAAATTCTTCCAACCGTCATTACTACCCATTTAAAAATAGCTAATACACATGGATATCTCTATCAGCGCCTGACTGTAGGAGAGTAGCTTCGACCACATTCCTAGAGAAGCTATTTGATTTAATACCTATTTAGGACAAATGGGGCCTTACTGTAAACATTGGCTGGGGCTAGCAACGGGCTGGAGAAACGCTGGCTGGCTTTATATGAACTGTGACATACCTTTATTGCTAGGCAAGCTGTGTTTTGCAATTTTATCAAAAATTTACGTAATCAAAAGACGCAATTGTTTTTTTAGACGTATATAGGTCGTAGGTCCCGGCTGTTTGTTGTTAGTACGGCAGGTCAGAGGCCCTTGGGGGGGGGTCTGACACCAGAGTTGGCCACTCCCATACAAATTTACTTTATTGAAGTTGAACTCGCTTAATGTTTTTATTCATTTAATTTATACCGTATGCGAGAGAGAGACCTCTTATATCATCTAGTGATTCAAAGACCAGCCAGGTTATGGTCGGTCTTACCAATTTAAGCGATTTTATTTAGCAATTTCTATTACCTGAAACTTGAAAGGTAAAGTAACATCTCCCGGTAAGGCCCCTGAACTCGTTCTAGCGCCTGTGTTTATGTGGAAACCTGCGTATGGGCTAATTAGAGGATGCAGTTAATATTAATCTATGATTGCTTGCCAGATAAAAGTGGAAGGCATGAAATGGCGTATTTGAGTTCTTTATCACTATATGAGTTAGCCGTTCTAATGATATTAAGATATTGGAAAAAAACGCTATACGAGTGTATCTCTGAATAAAAAAGATATATTTCGTTGTAGATAAAACAAAACTTTTCAAAATTTTCAGAGATACTTAAAAGTCATATAAGTAAAGGTGTAAACTTTTGACAAAAGGTTGGAAACAAAGTCTCGTCAATCGTTTACGCTCGTTAGAATCTATTTTGTTTTACAATTTGTATCTTTTAAACGTAAAGTAAAATGAACAGATTAAGACTTACCTAAGTTGAAACCTGTTACAAGCTAATGGGCAATAAAATACATTTTAACAATATTTCGTTTCAAAAAGACAACGCAAATCATTCTGTAAACTTCCATAAGATCACAGGTGTTTTGTATTTCATAATGTTGTGTAATGTTTTATATATACATATATCTATATACTATGAATATGTTCATTCCATTAGAATAGATTATTTGTTTGTTTTATTCAAATCAGATATTCTAATGAAACAATGTCATGGCATTTGTATATAGAGGACGAAAACGCATAATTAAATGTAATCTATAAAAAAATATATTAACAAATGAAGTAATCACTAAAATGTACAAATGTACTATCCTCTTTACATCTTTTTAAAGCCTATTCAATAAACAGGAATCAAAAGTTTCATACCAGGTAAAACCACAGTCTTTGTACATCGGAGAGTTTTGAACCTAGACTAACTTCTTCTTCAAGACCAAGCTTAGAGCTTGGTTGTTGACACAATCTTTTTATGATTTTGATAAATATTTAATAATTCAAATATAATTTTATTATATTTAAGTAATGTATTGTAGTGGATACTTAATTATATGTTTTTTTTTACATCAAAGTTGACGTGTAATACATAGATATTGTAAGAATAGATACTTATGACTTGTAATTTGTGGTATTTTCAATAAATAATTTGTATTTGTATTTGTAACTGGGATTAAACGTAAGTATGGAATAAACTGAAATTATTTGGGGATCATCGTTTTGTTTTCATTTGCAAATTGTATCTCATAATAGAGTTGTGACACTTGACTACAACAGTTTAATAACCTTTGTAAGAAAAAACCTATTATCAGATTTCATAACCGTTACGGTCCATTCATCCCTTGTGTAAGAGAGGGTTGAATGACTGAAATTATAAAACAATTACACTGTAAATGTCTTACACAATATTACTCAAGCTTCATAATTCTTCATCACCTGTACAGGGTTACTTGGAACTAATAAATAAATTCAGACATAAAGTCTTGTGCAAATAAATTTTGGTTAATAAAGTTGTAAAGTGATAATGATTTTTATGAAAAAATAAGATAGCTTCATATGTTTATTGTACGGATGTGACCAAAATAAAATATAAGAGCTTTTGATGTGGCTTAGCGACTACCGGACTGTGATAAACAGCCGCGCGCTATCATCCAGCTCACTAGTCAATCAGGTTACTCATCCAAGGACTAAATGTAAAGTAATAGTAAATAGCTGCTAGTATCAAGTCTAGAGTAAACCGGTTTCTTCTAGGCAAGCGCGCAAGATCGTAGATTACAACGTTGTTTAACATCAGGCATGTTGTAGTCAAGCGTGAGCCCCAAAAAATAGCTAAACAACAGGCGCTATAATTTACAACTAACCATACACGAGTACACGATTTGCTTCAAAACCTTAGGTACCTACGTGTTACAAACCTGCTCCACCGGAGCTCTGGTCGGCATAGAACTTGAAAATTAGCATAGCCAATGCGTATTGTGCGATATAAACATAATCTCGACTCATGTCCAACACTTCATAATCGAACGCTTCGCTGGCAGGGTCTGGGCTATCGCGTTTTTTAACCCGTTGTTTTGGTTTATTATCAGCTTTCACGTTTTCGTACTCGTGGTTGGTTTATTTATAGCTTTCGGGAGGTCTTCTTTCATATGGTAAGTGTTCTTTATTAGATTTCTGATTTACTTATTTTTCTGCCAAATCTGAAAACTTGGCGCCAGGATACAGGAACTGGGCTAGCGTGATATTCAGGGGAACTATTATTATTGTTATGGCCTAGTTGGTGATACACCCATAACTTCTTAAACATAATCTTTTCATATTAAATCTTTAGGAACTTATCTCTCACGTGTTGTATCAATATCCATGAGCAATTACTGTAACAACCTTTAAATGTTTATGATTATTTTCTATGAACCTTATTTGTTACAGCTCTAAAAGTAACTACTAGTTTCATTGTCAATAGAAGGTTACTGTAACTAACTAGGTATTTATTACTTACTGTAACTACTCTGAATATTTTGTATGACATAACTTCCTACTTGTAACAGTGCACTACTTTTAATATTCTATCATTCATTAAGTATGTACTATTACGTAAATATTAACTAAGTATATGTAAATTAACAACTGCTTTTCTTTGTTTTCAATTGTTTATGTATGTGTGTTTTTGATACAAATTACTTTAAAAACAAATTGAATTTGACGAATAATATTGTATTAATAAAATATTAAATTAAGATTTATCATAACTTTAACAACTTTAATCCGCATAAACAATTTGGACCGACCAAAATATAATAAACGTAATTTTTGTCCACAAAATACCCGTGAATGAAATATCTAACCACATATTTGTTTCTGTAATGGACAAATAGAATTGGTTTTTCGTTCAAAAATAATAGAATTCATTAGTTAAATAACGAAATAAGTGTTCTACAATAACATTGGCTCGATGTTTAACAAACAAGTATCAGCGCGATGTACGAGATAACTCGCAGATAGCGCCCGCCCTCGGGTTCACTCGCTATCTGAACCTGATTTCAATGTAAACTGGCGTCCATAATGACAGACATATTATATTTACAACATTTATTTACAAGCACCATAATGAGAAAACCGTGACTTCTTCCTTGACTCGCAAACTCTTTAAACCATCGAAAAAAGCGGCAATTGAAAAGATTTCTATGTCTTTTTATTTTGATTTTAATTCACTAATTTAATTTAAACTGCAATGATAGTATAATATTAAACCAACATCTATTCTAAGTTAAATGATGCAGTTATTATAATTTTTATAAAACAATCATAAATATGCATATAGAAATATTTTTTAGGCGATTGTAGAGAGCCCATGCCTTGTTGTTTTTCTAATTAAAATTTTGTGGCTATTTAAGTCACAACATTTTAATTACCAAATTACTAGCTGATTTTAAACTTGTTCATAACTGTGTGTGGACACATCTTTATCTGGCAGCCCCACACGAACTATACAAATATAACTAATGACGTGGATGATTTACATTTCATCACTCTACCAGGAATAACAACACTATCACTTATAGTTTAGACTTTATTTATGTATGACACTGTCAATAATAAATAATTCAATAATTATAGTGACTTATCAATTGCGCTTAAAACATAAATAACTAGACGTGATTCGCGGTTTTACTCAATTTTAAAGTGAAATAAATAAAATATGTCAATAAAAAATATACATATGTTCATTTCATGTGTATTTACATAACAAAACCAAAAAACCATCCCAGATCGCTCTCGGCGCAAAGGTGCCCATTACGCTTACCATAATAAAAAATTAGCAAATGTAACTGAAAACTGTTTACAACCTTTCGAATGATTATGACATGTATCTAAGCACTTTGCAGTGTAAACAGTCTCATTAATGAACTAGATTTTAATCTATTGCTAATGATCTTAATAATGACTGACATTACATTCATAACATCATTAATTGAAATAAACCAAACAAGGAAAATTACAGAGTTGACAAAACACGCCGCGTCACTTCAAGCAAGGTAAAGGGGCACAAGTTTATCATTCGATGATAGTAGTGCTATTTTCTCTTGATACTAAGTACTGTTTTTAAAGCTAATAATAAAATTATTTGATAAAATTATTATTCGCTTTGGAAGTTTGTGAAAATAATATAGTTTTCTATGATACATTCTGTCAGGGGTCAGTAATTTTTTTTACTGGATTTTGGAGGATTTTTTCGCGAACTTTCGAACGTCGTAGAGTAAAAGTGGTTGCTTTTGAGGTAAAGCCTTATGTTATGCGTTAGCTACAGGTAACAACAGCTACAGGTACAATATATTAATTTCCTATTTTTTGTCTAATCTATATATTGAAATAAACATACATATGTACATATATGTACTCTAATCAGTTAACTTTCCCAAAAGCTGCACTTGAGATATTTCCATTTAGATAATATAAGCTGGATGACTTGTATATACGTAGTTACAATATATAGGACAAGGCTATATATATTTTCATTTATATATTTACATATTTACCTAATAATTCTAAAATTAGTTCAATGGTTTAAAAAAATAATAATAATTGAAACGCAAATAGCTATTTTTATATAAGGTAAAAACAATGTTCTGCTTATCGAAAAGAACGAGAACTAATTAAGAGGGTACTTAAAACTTTTAAATTTAATGCGTCGTAGTCTGAGTATTTTTTGCGCAGTGACTCGTAAAATGATTTAAACGTACTATTTAAAAATGTCTTATACAGATGATTGAAAACGTCTCAAGGTTTCTGAAGACAATCATCTTATTCATTTCCTGCAAAACGAACTGAATATATTACTGAAATATACATACAAGTTTATATAATTTGAACCGTTGGACGTATACAATAAAGAGGTTAGTAGGTAACACCACCATTAAGAAGGCAAAACTCCAAAGTTTGGAACATCGCCGCAAGGTGGCCAGTCTGTCGGTCTTTTATCGAATTCATTTCGGAGAGTGTGCAGAGGAGCTACATGAACTGATTACCTCAGCTCCCTTCTATAACCGAACAAGCAGAAAGTCCGCAGGTAGACACCGTTTTATGGTGGAAGTGCCGAAGTATCGAACACAGCGCTTTGCTTCAACGTTTATTGTACGGACGGCAAAGCTTTGGAACACTTTACCAGAAGCTGTGTTTCCTGCGAACTACAATCCAGGGGTTTTCAAATCTAGAGTTAATAGGTATATTCTAGGTAAACGTGTTACACCCTAGGCTGCAGCAATGCTTAACATCAGGCAGGCTGTAGTCAAACGTAAACCTAACCACGTAAAAAAAGAAAAAAAAAATGAGATATTTCGATCAAATCTCGGAAACTGTCCATCGCGAATATTCATCACACTTACGATTATTATTTATTTATTCAATATTAAATATTTTTTGTCATTAGTAGTCTTTAGAACAAGCGAAAAAGACAATCAACTGAAGCAACGTCGAGGTGGTCATAGGTATTGTGTAAAATAATAAAATAAAAATACTTAATTCCTAGGTGAAGACCACGACTATTTTCCTACAGGTGATTTACATAGTCCAAGTATTTTCAGTTCTCATTATTATTTACTTGAAGTAGTTAAGGTCGTCACGACATCTTTATCATTGAGCTATCGATGCGCCCGCGCCGGTTGCCAGTCGTGATTTACTTACTACGTTATACAAATACATTTATGAATAACTAGCTGTGCTCGCGACTTCGTCCGCGTGGAATAGTTATTTTGGGCATCATATTTATTTTTGCAAACAACCTCTTCAGCTCTATAAATTATAGCTGTTACCCACGACTTGAACCGTTTTCGCAGCGCAAGATGAATAATTTTCCCCGTTTTTTCCACATTTTCCATTGTTTCTTCGCTCCTATTAGTTGCAGCGTAATGTTATATAGCCTAAAGCCTTTCTCGATAAATGGTCTATTCAACACAAACATATTTTTTCAATTCGCACCAGTAGTTCCTGAGATTAGCGCGTTCAAACAAACAAACTCTCCAGCTTTATAATATTAGCTTAGATAAATATATCTGAAGATGGGAGACGGGCAAGTGCGAGCATTTGCATGAAGTAAATCAGTCTCTTCTTTTAGAATGGTGAGGTAGAGTCCCAAGAATGACATAGGCTATTTACCGAAACAACGCAAGCGATGCCGCAGAGATACACTAGTGTTGTATAAGTCAGCAGTATATAGTATATAATCTGGTATCGAGTATATAATTATGTCAGTCGGGTCACACGGTCGACGCACTGAAGTTATAAATCTGAGCCGATAATAATAAAAAATAAACTGATTAAAAAGTCAATTTATTATATTGAACCACTCAGTTTGTTTTAATGTGGGTTGACTTGTGTTCTTCATAGTGTATTGTGTTTCTGTTTTTGAAATATAAGTGTCGTTAAAAAGTGATTTGTGACACAATCAAAAGGAAAAAATATTTCAAACAGAGGTAATTTAACATCCACATTGTTAGTTTGAGAAATATCTGGGTTTATAAAATGCGATAGTAATTTTGTTTGTTTGAGAAATATCATTGTATTAAAAAGTGTAAATTTATAATTATGTTGAAGTATACGTACTACAAACATGTTTCAAACAGAGTTAATTCGTCCCTTCAGTCAACTAACAACTTGGTACTACGTCATGTCCTGCACATCAACTATACAAGATGATTCAAATATCTACAGAAGTTTATGTAGTTTAAAGCATATAGATGGTCTTATCTCATCTATTTCTGTTGTAAGCCACGTCCTCCGTTATAATCCTTTATCCATTTCTCTCCATCCATTGGTTGCCTGGAAGAGATCGCTTTTAGCGATAAGGCCGCTAATTGTGCCACGTGTGGTGTATTTTTTACAATAAAGAATATTCTATCCAGCTATCTATTTATCTCTTATATATGAGAAATTACTCATTATATTATTCATACGAGTACATAGCAAAATAGAGAATTACGCTACGCTGCCTTGGATGTTTTATAAGTTGAAAACGAATACCTAATTATCCTAAAGTTATATTTAGGATTCTAAACATTTAAAATAGCTTCTACAAAATTGAATACCGATAGAATTCCGCACAGAAAAAATGATTAATATAATAAGTATAAAGCTATTGCCATTCAGCGCGGAAACGCAGCTAGTTTGATGGGCACATTTGCACCGGAAACAGTTAAGGGCGGGTTATCTAGTTAAGTTGACATTTAATTTTAATTTCGATTTCTAGAAAATAAATATAATAAGTAATAAACCCTTTGGTTTAAGATCTCCCTGTACAAAGCAAGCACACACAAAGCTATGGATCATGCGTCGTATATGTGCTTTCTAAGAATAGATGAACTTTTCCAGCAATGCAGCCGTAATGTGCTTTACTGGTACTTATACCTGAGTAGTTGCACTTACCTGCATTTAGTGCTAGCGGCGTGGTGTTAGCGCAGGTAAGGTTTTAGATTCTTGTGGCGCTTGTGGCTTTTTGTACTGTTTTTTTTTTATAGAAAACTTGTGTCGTATTTATTCGTCTATATAACCAATGTACTGACGCACATGTATACTTACCTGTATTACATTTAGTACGAGCGGTGATTATGTGTTAGCGTAGATAAGGATTTAGATTCTAGTAGCACTTGCGGCTTTATGTACTTACTGTTTTTTTTTTTTTCAAGAAAGCTTTTATTAATATTTTTGTCTGTCTAACCAATAACTAACGCACAAACAACAAATAATTAAACGTCATAAGTGTCCCTCGTAGGTGTCCCTACAACGTTAATTGTCGATACTAATAAGACCTTCGCTCATGAATGAAGGAATTAGGAGTTAGCCATGAAAAACAATATTTTAAAAACATACTTTTATAATTATTTTGTTCATCTGACTGTAATAGTATAAAAAATAGCGATAACGACAAAAACCCATACCCATGAATAATCTGCCCGGCAGCACACAATAATCTAATTCATTCGATTCATGAATGATTTTGTTAAACGCGCCAATTAACCTAAAGATTTAAATGTTAACGTCGGGTTATCCGTAATAATATGTAATTATTATATCAACTCACATGAGCATGAATCCGGTAAAATCTAGTTATTATTCTCATTATTCGAGTTTAATGTAATGTGGTATTATTATTAAAATTAAACGTAGTTTTGTGTTAATTGCGTCACAGTTAAATGTGTGAGTTGGTGATGCCTTTGTGTGTATGTATTGTTTGAACAGATGAAGTAAAATAGAGGTTTAACTTCATATAGTGAGTAATACATATATGTACTTGAAGTTTTTTGTCTTTATAAACTGATTTTCATTTTGGTTTTTGTCTCATGGGTCAAGCATTAACAAAAAACCGTAAGAAATAATTAACACCAATTTGTGAAAAAAAAAAATAAGCTAAGTTAACTGAATTTAAAGTCATGTAGATAAACAGAGATGCCTAGTAAGGAAATTATTTCATGGACAAATAAAAGTCAGCAGTCACGTATCAGAATTACCATCCAGCGTGGTAATGCGGCCAGTATGCTGGGCACGCTGCCCTCTGGTAGTGGGCTGGAGCACTCAGATTATCTTTAGGCTTTTCTAAAGATTTTCTAAGTGCCCCTTTTTATGTTGTAGTTAGAAGTAGTATGTTTAGTTTTTCTTCCCTTGTTTTTATATTTTATTATTGTACAATATAGGTACAATGAAATATGAATAACAAATTTATATGATCTGGTATCACCAGCGGAAGTAGAGGTCAAGAGAAGTCGATGATAACTCTAACACTC
The DNA here is from genome assembly GCA_964023185.1 of Macaria liturata. Taxonomy (NCBI): domain Eukaryota; kingdom Metazoa; phylum Arthropoda; class Insecta; order Lepidoptera; family Geometridae; genus Macaria; species Macaria liturata. The sequence goes on along the minus strand of OZ026815.1, from coordinate 3,559,325 downwards.
TAATAAATAGCCACATGTGAGAAATCACGTTCTTATACAGACCCTAGTAAACATCTGTGTATTAAAATTAATCTAGTTCATAGGACATGCTTGTGACAGTTTAATATCACTAATATGAAGAATGATATAGGTCAAAGCATCTATCTGCTGATTCATAATCTTGTGAATATGTATTTAGTTCTGTGGTAGAGTTGGTGTCAATCAGTATCGATAAATAAAACATTCAGACATCTTCATCATCAACATCACACACACACACATTCACACACATCACACACATCACACATTCACACACACACACACATCACACACACACGTCACATTCTTCAACATCTTCTTTTTATTGTTGTTACAAATATTATAAAAATAATACAAATGTGCAAATACCAAACAAATAATGAGTATGTGGCGATGCTAAGCCCGACAACCCACAATACAGGATCGAAACATTCGTTGTGCGCTCAGAACTTGAAAGAAATTTCGCAGGTATTGGCTGGGTTGTCTAAGTTCAGCTATAGAGTTATAGTTGCTAGTGCGAATATTCATTCAAGCAAGCTTGCTCAATGTCTATCCTAACTTATCCTTATCTGGATGTAAGTATATGACTTACATAAATACTTTATTAACATTCCCATTCCTTGTCCCCAGATAGAGACGCCAGGATGGTGCAGCGAGTAGCGACGGACGAGCGGCCGTTCGAGACGCCCTCTTCCGATGAGAGTGGCATCGGCCGGAGCGACTCTCCGAGCGAGGATGAACCAGAGGCAGCATTGGTAAGGATGCACTCAATTTTAGAAACTAAACGTCAGGTGTATGTTTCTAATCCACTAGTTAAAACACAATTGCTACACTTCCAATGAGATGAAATTAATCCTTTTGAATATTAATCGACCTTGTCAACTTTCTACGAAAAAGTATTTAGCGCACCTAAAACTGTCAACTTCCAATCAGTGAGACAAAATTAAAAACATTTCACCGCCTGACATTCTAACGACAGTCAAAAATCATGGCCAGTTTTTTTCGTATAACTTTGATGAAATAAAAGTTGTTCAAATGCAACCGACATGGTCGGGCTTTTTATAATCAATTCCTATCGGCTATGATAGATCACCTCACAGTATTTAACGTCTTGGTATTACTGCTAGTAAGTGCTCACATAGTCGCCTCATGGTACGGCTTTGAAAGAGTCCTCCTTCACAAGAAGAACAAGAAATCGAAGTCATCCAGAAGTAAAACTGGCGGAGACCAAACAGGAGCAAATCAAACCGGACGCGATCAATCCGGGAAATATCAATCTGACTACGACCAAGATTCTATAAGTGACATATCAGAATGTTCCTGCGTCACATGTACATGTGAAGAAACAGCTCCTTGTAAAGAAAACGAGAAAAAAGACGACAATGAGCAAGCCATGACCACAAAAAACATCAAGTAAATTCAAAAAAAGTGCTATAGTAAATTATTAGTCTACATCATGACTTTCAGGGTCAAGTTTAATAGAATCGAGAGATCCTTGTCTAATATGTACCTCAAAGAAAAATGTGATAAGAAGGAGGCACGACGTAATAAGTTTATGAAGATAGCAGAGAAGGTTATAGAAACTTGTATAATTGCTACCATTTCATTTGCAATTGCTGAAATCTCGCTCACATTGATCATATTGTGCCTCTAAGGGCAGAGTATTTTTATTGAACACAATGGCGCTAGATAGAATTTGGGAGAGACGAAAAATTCTACTGAAAAAGGCTGGAGAAGGTGTGGTCGATGTGATTGTGTGGGTTGCAATGTTGTTCGGAACATATTTTTTACTATCCCTATAGCACTTAAAAACTACAAAACTAAAAAAATAGTTAAACGTTCTAAAATTTCAAGTCAATGAGATCATTTCAAGTTGCATTTTGGACAGCTTTGGGGCTGACAAATTTACAAAATTGCAGATTTAAAAGATATTTTATACATTTTTAATGGATATATGCTAAAGTAAATAGTTTTATAAAATTTTACCGGTTTTTTAGTTTTTTGTTGGTAATATGATTTTAACATGTTTATTTACTTAACATACCTATTTGATTCTTATATATATAGCGTATTTATTTTTGCAAACTACCTCTTCAGCTTTATGAATTATAGCTGTTACCCACGACTTGAACCGTTTTCGCAGCTCACTCAACGAAAGCCCTCAAAGATGAATATTTTTCCCCGTTTTTTCCACATTTTCCATTGTTTCTTCGCTCCTATTAGTTGCAGCGTGATGTAATATAGCCTAAAGCCTTCCTCGATAAATTGTCTATTCAACACAAAAAGAATTTTTCAATTCGCACCAGTAGTTCCTGAGATTAGCACGTTCAAACAAACAAACAAACAAACAAACAAACTCTTCAGCTTTATAATATTAGTATAGATATATGATGATTGTTTATCTCGAGAGAAACATAAATTGCGACATAATAAAAGCGAAGCCGCAGGCAACCTACTAGTAGATAAGATTTAAGTTAAAGCTGGAACACTTTAGCAGAAGCTGTGTTTCCTGCAAACTACAATCCAAGGTTTTCAAATCTAGAATTAATAGGTATCTTCTAGGTAAGTAAGCGTATAACACCCTAGGCTGCAGCAATGCTTAACATCAGGCAGGATGTAGTAAAACGTAAACCTAACCCACGTAAAAAAAAGTTACTTGACTACAAAAAAGGGAGGTCAAGGGTTGTCTACACCTACAGTCCTATAAGTGTCAATGAGCACCATCAATGATATTACTCCATCAATTACTTTACTTATCCAATCGATACCGTTTCTATGTGACGAACTAATGAATGATACCAAGAAATTGGCCAACTTACGCCATTGTTAGATCTATCAAATCGCAAGGTTGTGTAGAAGTTTCTGGAAGCTATTATTGGGTTAAATACTTGGGAACTTGTTTGTGAGTTTTTTTTTTTAAATAAAGTTGTTAGTATTTTTAATTGTTTTCGTTGGGCAGTGACTGTGCTATTGGAAACCACAGAATTATGAATTTACTACCTGCATAAAATTATTTATTTTCTAATTATTACTCACTAACCACATTATTCATTTTTTTTTTACAAGAAATTGGTTTGCATTTGACCGTAATTCGCCTGATGGTAAGCAATCATTACGGTCTAGGATGGAACGTGCTTACCCAGTAAGAACCGATTCACTCTCGCTTTGAAATAGGTTTGTTCCTAAGTTACAGGAATATCCAGAACTTCAATACGTACGTACCTAAGAACACCCGTTCACTGTGCCACCGTGGTTTTCTACCTTTAGTTAATGGGAATACTAATGAGATAGTAATTGTAAAATCTAAGTGAACTTCAGAAAATCAGTACAGGTTTTGTAGTTTTACACCCAATAAATATTTTCATACCATTTTAATGTTAACAATCTCAGTTAACATATTTTTCATACTTATATGTATTTTTTAAAAATTCCATATGTATGTATCCCAACGTGCGAATAAACTATATTATGAATCTGCTCCTATGTGCTGATCTATCTATATTCAGCAATAAAAGGGTGCAAGTATACAGTAAAACCTCCAAAACTGCAAAACCTATGTCAAGTTGGTAAATATAATGATAGAGATACTTCGTAGAGAATATTCTCATTGAACTTGACATCGAGTTTGGTAGACGAATGTCAAGTGGACCGCTCACGTGTTGGATCGCGAAACGAAACACGCGCCGGTTTTTTATGCGATTTTTTAGTTTATTTTTGAAATGGTGAATGATAATGCTAGCGGCGAAGGTCGTTTGGCTGATGATATAAAAGTATACAACGTTGAACATGTATCTGCGGTATGAACTAAAATACTTTACAATGTTTCAAAACACACGAGCTTTGGAAGTTTTTTGTAGAGAATTATTTTATAATTGATTTTAACAGTTAACAACTTTTGAGAAACAAGACTTAGGTTTATACAAAAAATCTCTACTCATTAGAATTAGTTTTACGAACAGTCACAATAATTTTAATTATGCAAAGATAACATATACTTAATATACAGTTCAATGAATTCTACATAAATTACAAACAAATGTTTTATTAGGTACTAAATTAATTTCTTCATCTCTCTTACCATCTTACATTTGGAGGAATTGGAGGTCTGCCTTATGATTCCACTACATGCATCTACCTATATAATAAATAGTAATAATAAAAAATATAATAGTCATTGATTATGTTATCGTCTTACGTTTTGAAGCCAACTCCTATTTATATTCCATACTACATATGTATCTCCTCCAGCACCAAGTTTCACATATATGACTGCTCCGTTAGCTTAGTTGGTAGTGGCTCTGCCTTCTAATCTAGGGGTGCGGGTTCGATTCCCGCATGGCACAAGTAATTATGAATATTAAAATTTGTAATTATTTGTGTTAAGTCTGGTCGTTTCTATGTATAATAAGTATGTATTTACAAAAAAAAAAAAAAAAAAAAAAAAGTATATATGTATTATATCCGTTATCTAGTACCCATGATACAAGCGTAAGCTTAGTATGGGGCTAGATGGCGCTGTGTGATATGTCCTGAAATATTTATTTATTTATTTATTTACTGATTTCCTTGGTTCCCAGGTGGTGCCACCGGATGGTGGGTGGGGCTGGGTGGTGGTGGGAGCCTCCTTCATGTGCAACATGTTCGTGGACGGTATCATCTTCTCTGGAGGCATCATCGCTAACGACATCAAGACCACTTTCGGGGTAAGTTTCACTTCTTTTAAATATAACATCTTCCAGTAAAAATAAAAGAAAAAAGTAGTAACACGTAGAAAAACAAAAGGAACGACAGTAAAATTATTAATCTCAAGTTTGATTTAAAATATTGTCTGTGATTGCTATTTATTTCACACTACTTATACAAAAATACTAAACACAAAGTAATGTGAACTACGTTGTTAGTTAAGTATATATTGAGTTTTAAATCTTACTAAATCAAATGCTATGTGTTGCCTTATTAAATAAATAGGTTGTACATTCATTTCACACGAGTGAATCTAGGGTAGTTATTAAATGTTAGTGCTAACAAATTAGGTAAGACTATTCATCGTGAAGTTTGCTACACAATGAATCACGGTTCGTATCCCGTTATATGTGAATAGTGTGAATGTGTACGTAATAACAACATTGGTCAAAAACTTGGTCCAAAACTTGGTCAGTGATTCATAAAAAAACACAAAAGACGATCGAAAAACGTGTAATTTTTTTCCTCTGTTTTATGAATTATATTTTCTTCATCAAAATGTAATAATTGTCAAGGTAGGATTCTAAGTCTGTCGTCCGAAAAACAATGACTCAAATACATACGTCAATACATTACAGTTGTATAACACTTGAATAACCGATGTCATTTCAACACTAGTTTACAATCTTTTTCTCGAAACATCTAGAACGCGTGTGCTATTTTTATACAATTCTGTTCACATTAGACACATATAAAAGAACCACACCCACTGACTTTGATTTTGCGTCATCGCCGTGCCTCCGTTTTAAATCTATTAAACATTCAGTTATTCAATTGTGAAATTATGTTTGTAAGTTTGTTGATCTGTTTGTTCCTCTTGTACTGTCCAGCAGGTTGAAAGGTCATCGTGATTACAGAATATCTTGAATAAAATAAAGCTAATTATCTTCTTGTTATCCCAAAACGTAAAGAAGTATTTTGAATGAGGGAAACCACGTGTAACCAATAGTGAATAAATGCAAGTTTGTCGATTTATAATTTGTGGGAAATTCCAAATAACAAGAATGATAATAATTTGTAGCACGTTACGTTGAACCAACGTCATTGGGAAGTGAGAAGTTAAAAATCGCGGCGCAGATATACGAGTATACCTACGTGTTTTAAAATTTCCTATCTGTGGTTGTAAATCGTAATAAAAATTGGTCTACGCTGTAGGTTGATAATATAATTTGGAATTAATAAATTAATAATATTGTAGAGGTCATGAACTTGTTACTGGTCATGGTATAAAGTGTTATTTTCCTCCATTAGTTACTTGGTAAATGACATGAGCGATAATGGGTTATTACTGTCATTCTGTGTCACGCTTTTACTCTATCGCATATTACATGGTATAAACTTTTCAGTCCATGGAAGTAGACAGAGTTCTTGTGGTCTACAATAAGAAGACAATACCTTCGAATCCTTAATAAAAGCTTTAAAGCACCATCATTGCATATGAAACTGCACCAGTATTTACTTCACAGCACCTCTGCACATCCCACCTGTCAGACGCCGTCTGTAGAAAATGAAAATATTCCACCATGTATACCGGTTTCCGTCTCGGAATCAGTTCATTTGCATTCTAGCTGGTTATTTTAGTCACAATGTCGGGATCTTTGACAAAAACTTACGTGGAGTGTACTTGCAAGGTTGGCGGGAAGTGGGTCAGTAAGAAAACGAATAGTCATTAGCGTACTCGTGTAAATGACGTCTCATGACTATCTTGTTGTGGGTATTTTTAGTTCGGACCAGACAAAGTATGTGTACCTACGTAACAAATACAAATCAGTGCATTTTAAAACAGTGTGTTCCGATTTGAAGGGCAGTGATTCTTCTGAAATTATTGGGCTACGTGAATTAGTGCAGTAAAATGCAGACATACGAGTACACAACTAAAATGTTGAATAGAACTCTGTAGAAATAAGAACTCCTACCATTAGTGTTAGCAAAGTCGATCGAGTCGCAGATTAGGATCCAATCAAACATATCTACTAAGGTTTCCTAAATTAAAGGCACAAAACAACATGTACTTACAAAATTAAGTAAAGCTATTCTAGAGTATTTGTATGTATAATTAACAACAATGGTTGATTGACCACAGGTATGCCAATAGGCACAAGAATAAAAACTAATTGTCCATTGAACGCGAATATATTATGAATTAAATTAAAGAGCAAACAACATTCCTGAATGTTGATCATAAAATAAATAATAGATGACAAATCCATAATGTAGTTTTACATCAGTCAAGTACTTTTAATCTTGGGTTCGAGATGAATAATATTCAAGAATTTTCGGACTTTCATCAAAAACAAATAATCTATACTAATATTATAAAGCTGAAGAGTTTGTTTGTTTGTTTATTTGTTTGAATGCGCTCATCTCAGGAAATACTGGTGCGAATTGAAAAATTCTTTTTGTGTTTCATAGACCATTTATCGAGGAAGGCTTTAGGGTATATAACATTACGCTGCAACTAATAGGAGCGAAGAAACAATGGAAAATGTGGAAAAACGGGGAAAATTATTCATCCTTGAGGGCTTTCGTTGCGTGCGCTGCGAAAACGGTTCAAGATATCAAAAAAATATGTGTGAAAGAATTATTCCTCTTAAAATGATCTAACAAATTGTCCGCGACAGTATGTCATTAATAGTAGTAGTTTTAATATTAACTCATTAGAACCGTTTTTATGGTAATAACTATTCCACGCGGACGAAGTCGCGCGCACCAGCTAGTGAATTTATGTACCTATAAATAACAATAAATGACAACATTTTATGAGTAACGCCATAGTCATCGTGAAATAAACCTAAACAAATAAGATATTAATGCATACAAGGTTTGAGTAAAACCTGGGTTGTACCTATACCTATGTACAAATACATATGTATATAACGTAAAAACGAGACACATTAGTAATTTGCTTAACATATTTATTCCGGAAATTGTAATCAAGCGTAAACTAGTTTCGTAGAAATATTACATACTCACATACATTTTATTCAAAAACCGAGCTAAATAAATAATTGTGTTCCGTAAGTCAATAAAGCACATTGCACTTGAAAGTTGCCTTCCGTTATACATAACTATAAATTGTAGATATAAATACAGATTCAAGGATATTATTTTATTTTTACATCTATTCCTTTTCTTTAAAGGAAATTAATTAGTAGAAAACATCCAGGAAACCGTGAATGTATACTTTGGCAAGGTTTGCCTTATGTATTCGTTTGAACTTACGCCAAGTAAACGTTAAGTGAATTTTTAAGTTTATTTGGCGACGGTGTGGAGTGTGTGCGGTCATTTGCCTAAGAATGTCACGACATTGATTGACTTAGTAACTTAGCGGCAATCATTCTATTTACATAGTACATATATATGTATGTACATAGGTACGTTGAACATGTACTGTACAGGTGTAGAACATTATTATACGGCGTAAATAAATGCCTAAGATTAGATGGTTTCATTTTAATTAATATGGTTTTTTTACAAGAAATGGGTTTGACCTTGACCGTAATTTGCCTGATGGTAAGCAATCATTACGGTCTAGGATGGAACGTGCTTACCCAGTAAGAACCGATTCACTCTCGCTTTCAAGATCGCAAGGTTATATTCCGCGGGGAACAGGGAGTCAGGCAGGGAGAAGAAGAAAAAAACCTGGAAGAGATCACTTAAGGTGATATAGCCGCCCTCTTGTACATATGTACATACATTAGTTTCAGTCCTTTTATTATGTTCAAAAATATTTTTTGGTGTGCAATAAAGTTGTATTGTATTGTATTGTATTAAACGATATCAATCTCCTAAAATGCACAATATTTCATATGTAATAATTAAATGTATGTACATATGACTTTGTTGGTGTCGCGCTCTGAAATTCTTCCGGAAAGTTTCCTGTTGAGGAGTCGCCAATTAATTAAGAATTTATAAAATAAAAATTACTCAAGCCAATAACTAAAGTTATAATTTCATGATCATCTCAAAATGACTCTCGAAAAATAATTATTCGGATTGGATTAAAAGAAGCGCAATAAAAATAAAACAAGTAAAAGCAAAGAGTAAGTAAGGTGTGGAATGCTGAATGCAGACAGGCGACTTTAATTGAGCTTACGTGTTATTTATTTAAATGCTCCTGTATGACATCAGAATCAAAAGTTGTAGAGACCCAATGTAGGTCTGTTTCCGGAAAAGATATGTTCTGGGTTACAACAGTGTTAATAAGTGTTAGTGGTTAATTAGTTTTTAAATTTCTTTTTATTATGTAAATTCTTTGGTGTGCATTAAAGACATATCTTATCTTATCTTATCTTTAACAGTGTATATTTATGTCAGCTTTTTACAAGATGGCTCTAACGTACACAAAGAGGTAAAGTAACTATTACTGGATGAAGTTAAATTATTATTAACCAAACGAATGCCTTTTGTACCATTGGTCTGATGCAGTATGTTAAATTTCAGTACTCTATTACAGCAATGCATTAACATTAGGTGAACTATATTCAAAAGAAAACCTATCCCACGTAAAAACAGTAGATAGTCGTTCAAAGAGACCATAAAGACTTGTCATTATTAAAAAAATCTACTCCCGATATCGCCTTTCACATACCAAGCTAATACAGCAAAAACAGAAGTGATACATACTCGTACCTGCATATCCAAAGTAATATGATACATCTTTAGCTTATCTACTCAATGTCTTGTAATGAAAATTTTCCATACAGTGGAATTTAGGGCGGGCGCCACCAGGAGGCGCCACTGTGGCGGTAAATGAGAGATTACCACCTGAGAATACTGACGAAGCACCTCTTGTATGGATCATCTCAAATTAAAGTATGTAACGAAACTTAGGCTTTGTATGGTATGATGCATATATGGTTGGATGTCGTCTTAAAAGTTCCACGAAATTTGAGTATTGATATGAAGTCAGCAAATAGCTTTATATATCTCATGTAATCACAAAGCATAGTAACTAGTAGTGGAATACGAGCTGCAGATTGAAATTTTGTTTCTATTTTCGTAGCAAGTTAAATCTATCATCATATCTACATTATAAGTTAAGATTCAGAAAAAATAGACAAAACTCAAAAAATATTTATTCGCTGATTTAAATTTGCTCCTTATTCCCCTTGGTACCAATATTACATATATAAATACTTAATACTTTTACTCATGATTACTTTAAAAGGTGACTGAATCGTTGAACACAAATCAACAACGTCAACATTTGTAATCACAAACGCCATGTCTTTAAAGGACCGTGTACTAAGTAATCTAGAAGGCTGGTGGGTGATAGATCACAATAAACATTATCATAATGTTAAGGCCAAGGTTTAGGTCGCACTATTGTATCCACTAGACCCATTCATTCTTCTTATTGCGGGTAAATTATGTGGCATTGCAGTTATATTTATAGTCTATCGTGGTGGATATTATTACTCTACCGTAGTATTATTCAATGTTCGGTGACTCTATATTACTAGTCATTAGATTTTATGGATTTGTCAATTTATAAAATATATGTCTCTTGAGTCGTATTTCCTCATGACTGGGGGGTCATGACTCCCCCGTAAAAATAATTCGTTGGGCGAGTTCTCTTGGGCAGATTTGGTGAGCGCCCAGGTCCTTTCACCAAAGACACATGTCCTCGGATATTGTGGTCCTCAAACATGTCAGCCTCCTCACAATGTTATTCTTCACCGCTAAGCGAGTGCAAATCCATACATAACTTGACAATACAAGTTATTGGTGTAGGGCTGGATTCGAACCAGGTTGCGTCTGCATGAAAAGCATACACTGGAATCGCTGAGCCATACTCGCTTTTATACATTGTATTATGTAGGTATGTATGTAAAAATGGTGATCTCCAAAGTGAGAGTGAATCAATTCTACAACTATGCTCCTTAATAAACCGCAGTCGCTGACAATTCGGAAGCCAGACCTGCAGTCGATAGCCAACACTTCACTTCAGGTATACCATGTATTTTAATAGTTTCTTGATATATAAGTAAACTGATTTAAAAATCCAAAAACGTATGCACACCATGAAAGTGAGCTCGCGAAAATATCACTCACATGCATAGAAAATAGAAATCATCAAAGAAAAGAAACACAAAATGCAGTGGTCACAAACGCTCTTATAGTATGCAATAACGACAAAACCAGGAAACAATAACTAAATATTATGTAATTCATTGCAGCAACAAAAGTAGTGTCCGTATAATTTTCAATCATATAATCTATACATATAATAAAGCTGAAGAGGGTCAAAAATCTGAACATAGAAGATATTAAAAAAAAAAAGATTGGGTATACTAACTTTAAATCGATACTAAAACAAGTTTACAAGCTTTTATAATTTTTATCTGTTTATCTCTTAGGTGCCTCTGTTTTTCTGTTTATTTAAACGCTCATCGTGTAAAAACGGCTGAATGGAGCATCATGTTTGTTGGTATGTAGGTAGTGTGAGGTTTAAGGAGAGTCATAGGCTACTTTTATCCTAAAATAATGCGAGCGAAGCCGCGGGCGACCACTGTTAGTAATATAAGTAGGAGAATATATAACTCGTAGGTATGCGACGTGGAAGTAATATCCACTTTATATCCGTATTGAAGTTGCGATGATTGACCGAGTAGCCTTCATTGTGACAGATATAACTGTCACAAATTATATTATGTAGATATAATAATGTAAGTATATGCAAATTTTAGTGGATATTTTATCTGTATTATTGAGATCATTGATCAATTAGGAAAGTGAGAGTATGGTTAATTTTTATTAATTGCAGTACTCTACTAAGTTAATCTAAAGTTGTATCTTTATAAATAAATAAATAAAATAAAATAAAAAAGCCTTTATTCGCCTGGTATTTGGTATGTTTACACAATTTTAATATAATTAAAAATAATTGATTAACTAGGCACCCAAATACGGGTATAGGCCTCCTCCTCGTGTTGCCATCTCGCTCGGTGTTGTGCCGCTCGTGTCCAGGTAGCGCCTGCCACCTGCTCGATGTCGTCGCTCCACCTGGAGCGGGGCCGTCCTCTGCTGCGGGTCGTGTCTCGGGGGTGCCAGTGGAGGATGCGCTCACTCCACCGGCCGTCAGTCGCTCGGGCAATGTGACCTGCCCATTTCCATTTTAATTTGCAGAGCATCGATGCTGCATCTAGAACCATTGTCTTTTTTCTGATATCTACGTTTTTAATCTTATCCATAAGTTTTAGACCCAGCATCGATCTCTCCGCAGCTCGCTGAAAAGTGGTGATTTTCTGTATGAGCTTTTTGTTTAACGCCCAGGTTTGACAACCGTATAAGAGCGACGGCAGGATCGTGTTGTCCATTAGTTTTTTCTTTAAATGTATTGGCAGTTTGCTCTTTAACACGTCCTTGTTTGTCCAATACTTTTTCCAGGCAATGGCGATTCTGCGATCGATTTCTTTGGTGGTAGAGTCAGTAAAAGTTATTTGCTGGCCAAGGTATATGTATTCGTTGACATATTCTATGTTTACGCCTCCTCTAAGTTGTATCTTTAGCAACGTGAAAATAATCAAATGTATTGCATATGGTTGCATTTTAACATAAAGATATAATAATATGTTATATATTTCTAGCATAATTAATTATTTCGTTATATTATATATAAACATATATATAATATGTTTAATATAGTTTGGGTCATCATTGACATCAATTTGTCATTTTAAGCTAATAACATATAGGTACTAATGTATATTTTTTTTTTTTTTTACTTACAATGCATACAAGCTAATTTTTCCTTGCTTTTCAGCCTATCAATATTCCTCCATCCATACACTCAGATAACCATCTCCTATCTAGGTTCTATTTGCCATGCCTAACTGTAAGCGCTCAAACAATACACCACATTGAGATGCTACAAACTGGGCAATATAGGCAACCTAGGTACCGTAACAATGCCTAACACTTGCAATGTCTAAACACGTTCTGCCTACCGCAGGATGTATAGTACTTATACCGACAAACGGATGATTGTACATCTTTGAATTTCATCAGGGAACTCTCTTTGCATTATTATTTGGTTTTATTGCTGTAGGCTTGTATAAGTATCTTTGCTTTCAATTAATTGAGGCAGCGGTATCTAAACTTTTTTTATATGTTAAATAGTTTTTGTAACAAAACAACCAAACTCAGCATCTTGCTTGACTAACGAAATAAATAATTTATTCCATCTTTTTACATCAAAATCACAGCTGAGGGATGATAAATCAAAATCTTACATGAAAATATTTCAGAAGTTTCTATCTCTATTTAGAATTTTAGAATTTATTTATTTCTTACCATAACTTAATTAACAGAGTTTTAAATTTTATTTCAATTGACCTTAATGTAGAGTTACCAGTGGCTACTGCACTAGGTACCGGCCTGTATCGCAGCAGCCACATTTATTTGCTTACTCGTTTCATAGACCAATCATTTCGTGAATTATGTTAGCTCTATACCACCGATCATCTATCTATGTATCTATAACATATAATAAAGCTGAAGAGGGTCGAAAGTCTGAACATTGAAGATATTAAAAAAAAATTTTGAAACATAGAAGTTAATATCTATGGTTTGAAAAACTTCGAATTGATAGCAGAACACGTTCCAACAATGTCTAGAAATTTTGTCGGTTTATCTGAGTCTCTCGTTTGTCTGCTTATTTAAACGCTCATCATGCACAAACGGCTGAACGGTTCTTCATGATTTTTTATATGTAGGTAGTATGCGGTCCCGGAAGTGTCATAGGCTACTTTTATCTCGAAATAATGCGAGCGTAGCCACGGGCGTCCACTAGTAGAATTATAAAATTCAATACAATGTTTTCCACGAATCAATTAGAAAGGAAAGTGTTTGAGTCGACATCCACCTCTAATGAGAGTTGTCGTCTTGATTAAATGTTCAATTAACTATGAACAAGTTTCTAGGTTAAACTAATTAAAATCTTAGTAGTTTTCTTCCACTGACTTGTATTTTCTCAGGTTACTGCTAAGTACCTATTAATTTATTTTATTGAAAACATCTCGTAGAAATAATAATTATAACTATACAGATTAACCAACCTAATCGCCACAAAATTATAGCATAACATTTGTATTTCGCTAAATATTTATGGAACGATTAAAAAAAAGTATTTAAAAAAAATTTTGACCCAATATTTTGATTCGATAAGCATTTTCAGTTATGTGTTGTAATTTGTAATCAATCGGATAATCAAAATATTCATTATCGTATGTACTTACTAAGAAAAAGCTCGTCAAAATCCATAGTCGTCTAGACAACATTAAACACTGATAATCTATAAATTGCTTTAGCCTTTTCACACACACAAGTGACACAAGTAAATAATTTTAGATGCATAAGTACATACAGAGTTACAAATCAAAACATCGAAAACAGAAACGACAGTACCTACAATCAGACTACGAAATCTAAGTTAATCTATGTTATTTTCAACAGCATTTCTCTTTAAAAAAGTTAAGTATTCTCATTATTTAAATGTATTTTTGGGACATGGATAAAAAAAAACATAGAGATTCACGAATTTGGTGGTTACGACCCTCATATCAATCTCAGAGACAAAATTGATAAATACCTACATGAAACTGCTATGTAGAGGTATCTACATATATATACTATGTATGTAATATATTATTGACTTATGTCAATCTTGTGATATCTTTTTTCACAACGTGGAGAAATTGCTTTTACCAGAAGTATTTACGCATCCCTACAATTGGTGGTATCAAATAGATAAAATCAATAAAATGAGAATAATCAACAAATAATGTAATCAATAGATAAAATTTAATAAATAACCCAGTACATCTAAGTAGCTTGTCGTGTATGCTAATGATTGGCGATAGTCGTCGAAACATGTACGCTTGACCCTGCGATTGAATTGCAAATTGCATACTGTCTACCTCACACATACACTTACAGGAAACCGACGAAACTTAGGAAATATGAGCACTGTGTCGTTAGGCTTTACAGTAGGACTATATGTAAGAAAATATACAAGATTAAGAAATAAAATAAAATATATACTTAAAAAATTCGCAATTCAGCGAGAAAACGCTGCTAGTGTACCTACTAGGGACATTTGATTCGGAAATAGTGTTTGCTCGTTTGTTTGTGTTTATTGTGTAAATATGACTTTATACTTAATATAAAAAAAAACTATGAGAAATCATACGAAAGTGTACAAAGATAGTGAACGACGAATATATCTTGAAATAGTTTACGTACTTTTTTGTCATCAAGTTTTCGTGAGCGTAAAATTCAGCATAACCGCCCCCTACTGTCTGAATAACCATGTGTCAGTTTGCGATGTTTCTTAATTACTATTAATTCTAGAAAGTATAAGCTCAATTGCACATCTAGAATAATTGCTATAAAATTTTGCCTGCAAATATTTTACACAACTTGCGTGCTTGATTGAACCTTTTAAAAGTTCACACACGTCTTTAATTTGTTAGTAAATACGAAACCAACATACGTTTTTCTCTGACATCAGAAAATATCTTCAGCTGTTTCTTACTTAATATTATGATGAAATAGCCGTTGTTTCATTACATTTAACTTTGGCCACAGTCCAGAGGAGAGGCGTCAGTAGCGTCGCGTTTGTTTATTTTTATCGAACGTTATCGTCTTCAATGTTGTACTAGTATTGAATGGAAGGTCGGAGCAATGTGAGACAGATATAAGAAGAAAAAAATGCCTGGTATTATTTTCTAGAGATGATGATTTGATTTTTCATATTCATTAGTTTATAAATTTAATTTAAATCCGAAAAGCGGGAGTCATATATCAAATAACATGAAAAATTACATCGCTTCTGTTTCTGACTGCAGTCATTTCAAATTAAAGAACAAATAAAGAAATATTTTTTTCAACTAGGCAATTTTAATAACAGCCATTTGAACGACCAAGAGCTTCGTGGTTAATATATTCGTCATATTTATTTGACATTTTATCGACACATGATGACTTTTTAGCGATAGGCTATTTTTACTACCATTGTAGACTCTATGAATATGAAATTTTCTCTGACCCCATGAAATTGGAAACATGCATATTGGCTAAGAGAAACAACACACAATTATTCAAATTTAAAATTTTATATATTATACCAATATTTTCATGGAACTAGATGAAGATATAAAGATAGATAATATATGTAACATAGTAAATGATAAGTATAAAAGATCTAAATTTCTAGAATATTGTAAAAAAGTAGTTGTAAATAATAGAAATAAGTAAACAATGGAAAAACACTTCTATAATTAAGTTTATGTTAGAGAGTGTCCAAATAATTTTATTAGAAATTTAAAGGAAAATGTAAATAGTCAGAAAATTAAATAAGTAGGTGGTAAGAAAAAATGAAATTCCCCGAAATGAAGAAAGCGTAGATTAAGCTCCCCCATAAACCACCTGGGGAATTAGAAGTATCCACACAATAAAAAAAAAATCATTTTCAAGAGCTTGCTGAGTAGTCCAAAAGCATTAAGTTGCCTGTACTAAGTTACGTTGTAAGTAATGTTCCGTAGACAAGTTAAAGCGCAGTCGAGGCCGAGATCGTGCGTTGAACTCGCTCTGCTATGTAAGAACTTTGTGCAGTACCACATTCGCGAATAGTGATGGGACTTGGGCAGATTCGTTCCATGGTCATTTGTTGGTTTACTCGGCCCGAATTTGATGACTAGTCGTTACTCTTTGCTTTTTGCTATTATTTTTGTAATGGCTGTAATACAAAGAAATAATAGACAAATTTAAAGTATATAAATTTCTTCACGCTTGAAAGGTTGAATCGATTTGACGAATATTGTAACAATTGTTAGCTCATTGTTTGCACCAAAAACAAAAATACAATGTCCTGTCCATTTAGGTAAACTTCACCGGTTTTCAATGATTTTTCTTCTAGATTTATAAAACAATATTACTTTAGCTAAGACGTAAAATTGGTAGTAAAAGTAAGGCACATAAAATTTATTTTAGTAAAATTCGTCCCACACACAGAGCTCGTTGTCCCATCACTAGTGAGGGTGACTGCACTAAATGATAGTGGAAAACTTCCAATATTGTCGTAAAACTGGACTCAGCAAGGCTTGCATTAATCAATATATGTACGAACAGGTGACTGTGAGGACTTGGCGAAACTAGGCCTCGTAAATCATGCACTAGGTAGTCTAAGTAATGTTAAGTACTTATACGTTTGACGCTCTGATTTAGTGCTTTGATAACACTACCAGTTTTACTAATGCTGGTAGGCAGCTAAAGGAAAACTTTAAGGTTGAATTTAGAGCGTCAAGTGTTGAGATTTTGGTGTTTAGGAAATGCGCAAAAAAATGTTATCCTTACGAAATACTCTGTCTGGGAAATAAGACCAAACATCAGAAGTTTGATTAAAAATAGTTTTAGTAAAAACTTGTTCAAATTTCCAACCAGATAGTTATCTTCTTCCGACTGTCACCATAATCTCATTAACCATACGATGGGGTTTACTTAATTACCTACAAAAAAGATGAATTCCAATTCTTGTTTATTTCTTCTTGTTTGACATACATCCATAAAGTAACATCTATCCACAACAATACAAGATCTCCATATAACAGTCAAGCACTTGCAGTGTAATTGACCCTTTAATCAAATTGAGATAACTTCTGACGTCACAACGCCGCGGGGGGCAATTAATCCCTCGTAACTTGCACATCCCACTGTTGTGGAAAATAACGAGTACCTATAGGGCTGATTGTATGCTGGGTAAAAGGGTAGGGCTTACATGATTTGAACACTTAACAAAATTGACATTATTTTGAAATTCGAACTTAGCCTTGTAGAAAATTTAATACTTAACAAAATTGACATTATTTTGAAATTCGAACTTAGTCTTGTAGAAAATTAAATTACTTAAATCAAAAATGAAATTCCACCTTTATGTAAAATATGTTATTTTTATTTGGTGTACAATAAAGTATATTTGATTTGATTTGAAATTCAATTTGACGGGTTATTGTAATTTGTGTACTTAGCATATTCAATGATTATATTTCAATATTTTATGTAAGTATGTGTAGCAACTTTGCATTATCAATTAATATTTTTTATATTATATTTACATTTATCACAGTGAGCTAGGGAAAAAGTCTTTCGTTTTGATATTAGATGATCATACAATTTTGAACATGCCTTAAGATACATTGTTAAGAGTAGTACGTATATATTTTTACTAAATTTGTTTTAATTTACGAGTTAGGTATTTGTTTTTATACATATTACATCCATGAAAAGTAACCATTGGGTTAAATCATGACACTCTTGTAATGAACTCGACAAGAGCCCTGTTAACTAATAATTATGCCTTTCAACTGTACCTTTAAGAAGAAGCTCTTATAGCTATTATGATCTACGTTTTATTCATTTATTTATTTATTCTTGCACACATACAATTTTACAAAAAAAAAATACATGTGCCTCGAGATATTGGGGCGTAGCAAGAGACAATGGCTAGTTTATTCCTTGATAGACTGATCAATAAATACTAAAAAACAAAAAGTGATTAATTGCAATCAACAATAAACTGTAAACGTTTAGTTCAACCTCACAGAATCGAAAGCGATTTCAATTAGCGCAAAGCAAGGTTACACAATTACTTACTTATTCGCGCAACCGTGGGAATACCGTTTGCAAATGAACCCTGAAATCATGAAAACCTCTTCATTGAAGTACACGCGTTCGAACAATAGCAGAGATTTCGTAAAGATTAGTGAAAATAGAAAGGTTTTATCTTGGTTTTATTGTAATCTGGCGCCACTTTTCAGCGTCAGTTGCCAAGAAATTTCACAATGTTCTGCGTAAATCTTGACAAACACATATTTTTTTACTCAAAATTCGAGTATTAATGTATTTTCCACTGTATATCAGTGCTCTTAATGTAGATTTAGAACGTTAATAGATCTCTGAGCTGAATGTAGTCACAAGTTTAGTAGTAAATGCAGTAACTGAATTTGTTTTCGTAAATGACTTACAACATAATTTATGATCGACTAGGTACTAAATTGTTTTGAAAAAATTATTATTACGATTCTCGCGCCGGTAATCGGGCGAGGCGGTCGTGCGCGCATCACGCTAAGCTCGGCGCGACCCCGCGCCGTGCTGCGCGAGTGTTTACGATGGAAGAATCCGATAAAGTTACTGAAGCTGAGATGGAGTTGAGATTAGGGAAGAGAATACATGAAAGTGATAAAGAGAATAGTGAAGAAATCAGTGATGAAGAGTGGAAAACGGTGCAATCGAAAAAAAAACAACAAAGAAAAGAGGGTAGTGCAGATAAAAAAGAGATATACATTTCAAGCGAGGAGTGCCTTCCCAAGCAATTTGCTTTGGCGAAGCTATTGTTACAGCTGGAGATAAAAGATATTACGAATATCAAATATTTAAATCCATACAAGATACGCGTAACATTTGATCGTGAGATACATTTGAAAGAGTTGGACGTTTTGAAAAACAAAGGGTGGCGCATCAATACGTCGTCGGAAGTAAGTTACTCGTACGGTGTCATAAAAGATGTTGACATGGATCTTACTGACGAAGAAATTATTCAAAATATTTCATGTCCCGAGCCAGCTGAGTTACTTTCGCTGAGAAGATTGTCGCGTAGAAATAGGGACGAGAAGGAGGGAAGATGGACGCCTTCAGAGTCAGTACGCCTTTGCTTTAAAGGTAGCTGGCTACCTAAATATGTATATGTTCATGGTGTCAGGGTACACATCGAGCCGTATGTGTACCCAGTTACGCAGTGTTTTAAATGCTGGTCGTTGGGTCATACCGCCAAAACCTGTGTTACAAAGAAAGATGTGTGTCCAAAATGCAGCGGAGATCATGCAAACTGTAACACCAAAATATTTACCTGTGTAAACTGCTCAGGAAGACACATGGCTATGGCCAAGATATGTCCAGCATATCTCAAAGAGAAAGAGATAAGAGTAATTATGGCGGAACATAATTGTACATATATCAGGGCAGCCCAGCTATATGCAGCGACTCCCATGTATACTCCAGTAGCTAGAAGTGACCCCAAGGCTATGATCAAAGTCACTGAAAGGGTGGAACAAGCATCACCTCGTCCAGGTCCCAGCAGGGATTTAAGTCCGTCGTGCGCTTCTATTCAGGACACCGTATCTGAGAAGAGCGTTATATTGCAGCCAAAAATAATTAAAATGAAAACAAAGAAAGCGTGGAATATTATTAATGAGGAGAAAGAAAAAGAAGAAGAGCAAAAAGAGCCTGAACCTGATAACCAGAAGAGAACGACGACGCTAGTGGAGCTTATATCAAGAATTAAGGAGGTTATATTCTTACGGAATGTGGAGTTACAAGATAAAATTAGTAGAGTTGTTAAGTTGTGCTTGGAGTGGCTTGTGATCGTAGTGGTAGAAAGTGCATCGGATTGGCCCATGGCTTCTTTAATACAAAGTTTTTTAAATCCTAATGGATAGGACATCCTTCAATAAACTGAACATTCTACAGTGGAATGCACAAAGTTTTAGAAATAAGTTAATTTCGTTTGAACCTCTTTTATCTAAAGAGAAAATCCACATTGCGTGTATAAGTGAAACATGGCTAGCGGACGACAGCTCATTAACACTAGAGTGCACGCGCGCTCTACTATAGTAGAATGCACTTACTTATTTTAGCGCCATTCATTCATTCTCACACCTGACCCCCTGCGCTCCTAGATAAGCCTCGTCGACAAAATCGCGGAACGGATTAGTACGGCGCCCACTTGCAGCGTAAGCGCACTTTCTTGTAATTACGTGTCAAAGTTCGTCTTCTACTATTGTAGTACGTGCGAGTATTGGCGTAATAATACCGAACGTAAGTAAACATTTTCTTTTTTGACTTTTTTAATCCATTATGTATAAAAATTTAATGTTTTATGTTTTGACAAATGAACAATATATATAGTTATTGCTATTTAATATGTTATGGTGTTTTGATAACTATTATTACTTTGTTTCAGCGAAAAAATGGACACAATCATGGAATCTCGCGTGATTCAGTGGTTGCATGAAGAATTTGAGGACGAGGAAGTGATTCAAAGTGAATCGGATGGTGGGGAAGAAGAAGTACAACCGATGGAGCAGGAAGACAGGCATCAGGTACAGGAAGCTGTAAGCGAAGACCAAGCATCATCGTCTGAAGATGACATGCCTCTTTCTGAGCTCGCTCAAAACAATACACGCGACGACATTTATGTATCTAGAAATGGAACACGCTGGAGTAAAACATGTCCTTCTGCAACCCGGGTAAGATCTCAAAAGCTCACATAGCTGGAATAAATGCATTAATTATCCACCAACTAAACAAAGGCCAGGAAAAGATTGTGAAACGCAATTTTCTTTACGATCTTTCGTATGAGCTGGCAAAACCCCTCATGGCAAGAAGACTGACCTTTGAAAACCTCCCCCGTGAATTAAAAAATAAAACGAAATGGCTTTTGGGGCATACAGATGAGGTGCCTCGGAATGATCCTCAAAGAATGGGAAGAGTAGGTAAATGTTGCCTGTGCTCTCGAGCCCAAAATCGGTCCACGAAAAAGTGGTGTAAGCGATGTGCCAGGTGGATTTGTCCTGATCACCAAGTTGTGGTCTGTATCGAATGCGAGGATGGTGACCAATAAGATAGTCATCGCTTATTAGAAGTTTTTTTTTTTGAGCTGATCTCAAACATGGCAAAAATGTTGATTATTTTCTGGATCTCGTAAATTGTTTCTAGTTTAAGTATGTTCTATTAAAACTGTAATCTTTTGCAATAATTGTGTGTAATAATAATTAGATGACAAACATTATTCAGTTTTATCATTTTAAAACCACCCATTTTTAAAATATCTCAATTATTGTTTTCTACTATGGTAGAGCATGCGAGCATCTATGTCAAAAAAAGGGGCGCGTGCACTGTAGTGTTAAAAGTAAGTCAATATAATATTTACCGCGCGGATCGCGACGCACAAGGCGGCGGAGTTGCGATTCTCATTCACAGGTCATTGACCTCGCAGCGCCAGCGGATCAGCCTTCCTAACCGGGCTGTTGAGCTCGTTTGTATTAAGATTTTTAATTGTAAACTTATAGATAATATTATTTCTGTTTATTTCCCACAATCTTCGAAACCGACTCTAAATGATTTTAAGCATTTGTTTTCGATATTTAGTAGACGCTCGCTTATTTTAGGAGATTTTAACGGACATCATTTGTCGTGGTCTTCTAAAACAGATACTGTAGGGAGATGGATACAAGATGCATTAACTGATAGTGAATATGTAATTTTAAATGACGGGTGTAATACACGGGTTAAGTTAGTCGATGGCAGATTACAAAAAACATCTCCAGACTTATCGTTAGCCACCTCTGATATTGCTTCACATTTCAATTGGTCAGTTTTACAAGAAAATTTGGGAAGTGATCATTTGATAATTAAATTGAGCGCTGGTTTTGATTCACCTATTACACGCACGGTTAGGAGAAACTATAAAAAAGCGGATTGGAATAGTTATAACTCATGTCTTAGTAACATATTTGACGGTGTAGTTATACCTGATGATAATCAAAAATGCTATGATATGTTTTTAGATTATATAAATTTAGCAGCCGATATTCACATAAGTACCTTTAATTAAAATTAGTAATAACATAGAGTCAAAATTTAAACCTAAACCATATTGGAACATTGAGATATCAAAAGCAGTAGCTTCACGACGCTTGGCTTTGGCACAATTTAGAAAAAACCCTATTCCACGTAATCTATCCATTTTAAATGAAAAAATCTCAGCAGCTGAAAAATTAATAAGGGGCGCGAGAGATAAATTTTGGCATGATTATTGTTCGTCTGTGAACGAAAAAACATCTTCATCTGAAATGTGGCAGCGTATGAGATGGGTGAAAGGTCATAGGTACAGTCAACAGCATATTAGTGAGAGTCAAGCGTCACAGCTGTTAGATTCACTAGCTCCCGATTACGTCACGCCAAGCCAGCCAGTAGTTCAACAATATTATTCACAATTAGATGTAAATATCTCCCTCCAGGAGCTAGACGCATGTATCAAACCTAAGGATACATCTCCTGGTTGCGATGATGTAACGTACTCTATGATAAAACACCTCCCGAGAAACGGCAGGTGTTATCTCTTATCGCTATATAATAGGATACTATCGACGGGTTTCGTTCCTGCTCAGTGGCGAACGGTGAAAATTGTACCTATAGTTAAGCCTGGCCGTGACCCAAATGAAGTTACTTCTTTACGACCCATATCTTTGATTTCGTGTATATGTAAAATCTTTCATTCAATTTTAAATAAGCGGTTAGAGTGGTATGTGGAACGTAATAATATGTTTTCAGTAAACACGGTTGGATTTAGAAAAAGCAGAAGTTGCACGGACAATTTGAGTACCTTAATATGTAGAATACAGAACGGATTCTCAGAAGGCTTGGTAACAATGGCATGTTTTATAGATATTTTAAACGCATACAATAATGTTGATATAACAATATTGATTTCTATCTTGAATGAAATCAAAGTAGGTCCGAAATTTTGTAATTATTTATGGAATTATCTTACAGAACGTTTGCTACATTTGACTGTGGGTAACAAAAAAATTACTAGGATATCAGGTGTAGGAGTTCCACAAGGAGACCCTCTATCCCCCTGTCTATTTAATATAATAACTATGAAGATATGTAAGTCATTAGAGGACAATATATATGTATCACAATATGCGGATGACTTCGTAATATATAATCATTGTTACAAAACATCTGAAGGCGGTCCTATTTTAGAATCCAGTTTAAATAAGATGATTGAGCTACTTAGTTACTTAGGATTAGACATTTCGTTAAACAAGACTAAAATATGCATTTTTAAAAGAGGTTACCGTACTAATACGGAATGCATTAAATTAAATGGTTCAAGTATAGAAATTGTGGATACCGTCAAATACTTAGGTCTTTGGCTGGACAGAGGGTTAAGATGGACTAGACATATAAATGAGATTAACGATAAGTGTTATAAATTTATTAATATATTTAAAGTTTTGATAGGTTCATCTTGGGGAGTTCACCCCATTCATATGAGGCGGCTGTATTTAGCTATAGTTCGAAGTCGCATCGATTACGCAAGCTTTTTATTTGACAACTGTTGTCGCTCGAAAATAATTAAGCTAGACAAATTACAGAACCGGTTTTTACGTCTCATTGGTGGTTTTATAAAAAGCACTCCTATTCACGCGATGGAGTCAGAATTGAATGTCTCTCCTCTGTTTGTTCGTAGGCAGTATCTAGCGTCAAAGTATTGGCTTAAATCTAAGTCGATTCGAGATTGTGATTTAATTGAGTTACTCGATGAGCTGTCGTATCGCATGCGCCTACCGTACTGGCGTAAGAAAAAGAAACCGTTACTTGTGACTGTACATAATATCCTAAAATATAATAGTTTTCATTCTAGCAAACAAGTAGAAATGTTTAGTATGGATACATGGGTCAGTAATATTGATTTGTCTGATGTTTTGGAGATCAATATCACTCCTTTAGATAAACCTAAGAGATCTTATAACCCCTTAGATCTTAAGATAAAATGTGTAAAATACCTTCGTAATAAATATGTAGGATACTATACCTTATTCACAGATGGATCTATGTCAGATGGTAAGCGAGGCTCCGCATTTTTAGATGCAGAGACTGGTCATTCTATGAAGTTTAACATACGTTCTAAGATAAATATTATGAATCTTGAACTTATTGCTCTAGCTGAAGCCATATCATATATAGAATCTATTAATTTTGATAAGTTTGTAATATTTACTGACTCAAAAAGTGCCATGTTTCACTTAGCTCGCTGTGTTAGTGGGTCGAGTTTTAGAGGCATTCCCTTGGCTTACAGTATTCTCAATAATCTTGTAAAATTAAGAAATCTAAATAGAGTTGTTAAAATACAATGGATTCCTTCACATGTTGGCTTGGCGGGTAACGAAGAAGTAGATAAACTAGCTAAAGAAGCATCTGTTGATGGAGATATATTATTTAACTGCCTCCCATGTTACACCGATTTGATTCCTTTTATTAAAAACAATTGTTTTGAGCTCTGGTCAGAGTATTTCGATGAGAGATCACTCTCTAAAGGAATCTGGTACAAAACGGTGCAACCCTCGCTCCTTCGCTCCCCATGGTTCCTGCGGGCCGACATGGGAAGGGACGAGATAGTCACAGCTGCACGTCTTCGTTCGGGTCACGTTCCATTGAACATGTTTGCGCATATGATGAATAAGGTCGAGTCTCCTACTTGTGATCGTTGCGGACTAGTTGAGGATGTATATCATGTTCTGATGGAGTGTGACTGGAACAAAGACATGAGACGCAAATTGTTTGATTGTAACCATGTATTCTGGCAGGTTGGAGGTTGCAACAGTATACTGGCGCAACCCTCGTCTCCAGAGGCTAGGCGACTCTATGAACTATACAATACAGCTGTTAAGTTAAGAAAATCTGTTTGCTGATTATTATTTTGTATAATGTTACAAGGGTGACATTTAATTAAAACCCTGTATAAATGAATAAAGGATTTAAAAAAAAAAAAAAATTATTATTACTTATTTGCCAAAGGAAAAACTACACATTCAACATAAGCATCTTTCCAAGTTATTGTAGGCACTACCTTCATACAATCAAATAATTTTCATGGACTTACGTTTTTTTTTTCATTTGTTGCAGGTAAGCGAGGCTAAAGTGGCGATGGTGAACTCACTTCTTGCCGGGTTCTACTTGCTCGCAGGACCTTTCGTATCCGCCCTTGCTAATAAGTAAGTATAAAATTAAATTCTAATAATTTATAAGTAAAAGTCTGGCTTTCCATTGTTTTCATTATGGTATGTAGGTATTGTGTTCTTTTCCCTTTTCTCGTAATATTTGCTTCAAAAGATAAACAACAAAGATAAATAATATGCGGACGGTTGCTGAATTCTATAGCACAACTAAAATCAAAACTACTTACATAAAAACTATAAGAATACTGTTGCACTTACGAATACTAGAGTATCTATTCTTAAGTGCCTATTCAAATTAATCCACTACTTACTCAATCACCGGCTGCCGCAGGAAACAGAAATACCTACCTACCGTTGTTTATTTTCCTTATTTTTTTCTACCGTCATTTTAATCGTATTATTTTGTTCCAGATATGGTTTCAGAGTGGTAACCATCATCGGTGCTATTATATCCAGCGTGTGTTTCGGCCTCACTTACTTCGCCACTAGCATCGAATACCTCTTCTTCATCTATGGAATTATTGGAGGTCAGTGTTCACACACTTACCTAAGTAACAGTTGCAGTTCTGAAAAAGATACTTTAAATACAAATAACTTCTTTACGTTGAACAGTCAGGCTTTTGACCACTAGTTCGCCTGAAAGCGGAGCATACTGGAAAAGAACTGACTGACTGGGTCTCTAACGAAGCAGAAATCGACTCATTCTAAATCTTAAAACACCTTTGTTAATTTCTGCATCACCGTGTCCAGGTATCGGGTGCTGCATGATCTACATGCCAGCAGTGCTGACTGTCGGGTTCTACTTCGAGAAGTGGCGAGCTCTGGCCACCGGCATCGCACTCTGCGGCTCGGGAGTTGGCACCTTCGTCATGGGACCCTTCTCGGCGTATCTCAATGAGAATCTGGGATGGAGATACACCATCCTCATTCATGGAGGTTTGTATTTTAATAAATGATTTTGTAAGTTTTTTTGCAAATGTATCGATAAATTTTTCGTCCGAAGTTCAGTACAAATATCCAGGTCGTGTAAAAATAATGTCAAAAATAGCAGTAGTCCATAAATCATAAAATAGTTGTAGATATATCTCATGCATAGTCAGTATAACTAATAGAATAATTTCCATTCTAGGTTTACTATTATGCTGTGGCATCTTCGGGGCGATGTTCCGTCCGATCAAACCCACGCGCGTGACCCTCGCAGACAACCCTGAAGACGAGGAGGACGTGTCTCGTCGCCACGAAGAGGCCGTGGAGAAACTCAACTCAATGATCAAGCTTCACAGCAAACTGGACTCTGGCATCTCCATGCCTCCAGAAATGCGCTTCTCCAACAAAGTGAGCCCTCACACGTGGATGGGTGTCCCCAACAACACTCGCTACCCGACGGCGGAAGAAGTGTTCCGCGGAAGTAACTCCCACTTGAGCAACAATCTCCTCGGACGCCGTTCCTCGGCCAACGCCGGCGCCATCAAGAACAACCTCGGAAACAAACCGATCTTCATCGCCGACCCGGTCGTGGAGAAGGACGAACAAGACGACTCTAACAGCAACCTCGAAAACACTCAACCTCTGATCGGAACTCCTTCTCAAGTAAAAGTTGTGCCAGCGCAGACCCACAACCACTACCGCCGTTCGCACGCCGACCTGGTCGCCAGGCCTCTGTACAGAGACGACATCTTCTTCGGAGCCAGCCTTTCCAGACTACCACAATACACCTCTAGAACGTCTCTCGGTTACCACTTACACGTAACTCACGTACCGACCAAGGAAGATGCTCAGGAAGAGCGCTCTGGAAAATGTAAATTCTGCCCTGAAGCCGTAAAACGAGTTCTAGCTACTATGTTAGACGTTAGCCTGTTCCGATCTCCAACTTTTGTAATCTTAGCACTGAGTGGATTCTTTACAATGTTGGGTTTCTTCGTACCATTCATTTATGCCGCAAAGAGAGCAGAGGAGGAGAAGCATTTGGACAAGGACATTGCGAAATTCTTGGTACCGACGATTGGAATCGCGAACACCGTGGGTCGTATCATCTGTGGGACGCTGTCGTCGTTCCCGAAGCTATCACCTCTGTGGGTGAACAACTTGGCCGTGTCTGCCGGAGGACTGGCCTCCATGGCCAGTGTCTTGAACTACGGGGCTGGATACGAATATGCTTTCTGCTGCATTTTTGGTCTTGCGATTGGTGAGTTTCATTTTACAGATTTATTTTTTTAACGTAACGATAGAAAATATATTTTATTCAAATTATTCTAGATATATAACTAAATTAAAAAACTAAAAACGAATTAATAGAAATCAGTCAAAAAATCCGTGCATGAAATTGAAAGTACAATGGTATTTTTCTTCCTATTTCAGCGAGTTTCGCGTCCCTCCGCTCGGTGCTGGTGGTAGAATACATCGGACTGGAGCAGCTCACCAACTGCTTCGGATTCTTCCTGCTGTTCCAGGGTCTTGGGGCTTTACTAGGCACTCCCATTGCTGGTTAGTACTTACAAATACTCTACACTATTCTAGGCACACTATTTTCTGATTCTTTAGATATTAATTAACTAAATCATAATATTGCTAAATAAACTCGTTAATTAGCAATAACTATTATTCTGAGGATATTATAGAATAATATCGGAAATTCATTTGGCATAAAAATCCTATTATATTAATTTGTAAAGGTACGGTTAGGCCCTCTTGCACGACGATTGTTAAACGCATTTATCGACACAAATACCAAAAATAAAGATCTTATTATTTTCAATTTACTAACCTACTCATAAACAATGTTTTAGTTATGATGCGATCACGTTACGTTATTTAATCATCTTCTACGTAATGTTTCGTGACAAATCTTTCACGAACTCCCTCGTGACAATAGCTTAAACTGCATTTACTCAGGTGTTTATTAGCCAACGTATATGATGTAATTAGTGCATTGCATTGGCTAATGCATGGCGCCGAGTTATTTCTGTCCTAGACGGCTAGATTACCGGCACTGAGCCAAATGCCTTCGCATGCCCGCATGTTACAATGACCTAGGGTAATGTTAACAATAGCATCTTGTTAGACAAGTATGCAGGTACCTACTTGTTAATTGATTCATGGTGCGTACTTTGTAATAGGATAAGTCAAGAAAATTAACCATATATTGATGAAGGGTATAATGGGTAAATAATGACCCTAAATTGAAATTCTAGGTAGTAATTTTTAATCCTTAACCTGACCAGCGAACTGTTTCCCTGCAAACAGATGGAAATACAATGCGTGATTTGGGAAATAAATGATTCTCACTATTATAATATAAACACGAAACCTAGCTTATGAGATGCAGCGATTTAAACACATAAATCCTTCCCTTTTTGAGGTTTTCCCTCTCTATGTCAGTAAATCAACTACCAATTTTATATATCGTTAACTTACATTGCTTTTCTTTTTCTTCAGGTTTCATCTACGACCAGACAAAGAGCTACGATATAGCATTCTACGTATCTGGCGGGTTCCTGCTCCTCTCTGCTGTCATGTGCTATCCAGTGGACTACGTCAGTAGGTGGGAGAAATCAAGGAGCAAAGGTAGCCCACAGCCCAAAGTATGAACAGGCAAAGGCGTTTGATGCGGCAACAGTGCCAAATAACTTGAAATAATCAACCCTGTAAATCCTACATTTTCAAGACTTGAACATTAGCTGCAAATTGAGCAACATATTTAGATCCGTGAACCAAAAATTTGTAGTCCTGTTACAATCGAGCTTTGGTTTTTATTCTTTTGTTAACCAAGGAGATTTATTTTGACGCACGTTTTAAAATGTTGATACTTACTCGAAATGAAAAAATCTACTCATATTTGAGAGGTAGCTGATTAATTTTTTTGGGTTCGTCTTATTTCTATCCGACTTTATATTAATAGTTACCCAAGAATAAGAACATTGATCAAATTGTGCTGCAGAAGCATTTTTTGTACTTATATTTTTGGTCTGGTTCCTTATTATCCTATAAGTACCAGCTGGTGTCTTATATTTTTAAGAAATCAATGAGATTGTTCGCCTTTTTTCAGAATATTACCTACGATTTAAAATTGTTAACACGTTTGCGGATGCATAGTGCAGACTGTAGGTATGCTTTATGTCGTTTTAATTTAGTTTGTAAAACTTAATGTAATTCCTGTATTCATGGATGACTCTTAGTTATAAGTGTGCTCGAATGACTCTCTAATTCGTTCATGAGTATAAGAATTGATTGAGAAATCCCTCCATTTTGGATTGTTAACTTAGATAGGTACTTAAAAACGTAACACACATAATGTATAAAACATTTTGAACACGTTAAGTTAGTTGCAGCGAGCTTTTACGAATTTATAACAACTAAGATTTTTATCTTATCTTAAACTTGGTCCATGTGCAGAGTTTTTGCTCTTTTGAGTACTAAGTAAGTACTTAGGTTAATTAAAACTTAACAATTTGGAGTATAATGTAGATAGGTAGATACGTACCAATTGTTTGAATAATTTAAATATTGTTGTCTAATAAGTAATTTGAACTGTGTGTGCATTAATATTAATGAAACTTAGAAATTAGAACATTCCCAATAGTTATTTGTGAAAACTGCAGGGATTGTTGTTGATTTTGCAGTAGTCGGTACAAGTCACTTTAATGCATTTAAAATTAGATTTAGGCCTTTTTAAAGTACAAAGACTCGAAATATTAGTTAGTGCAGTTTTGTTGATAATATTCTCGGAGATCTGAAAGCCAAAATGTACTTTAAAAGCTGATCCTATAATACTGTACAAAAATACATGAGTAATAAGTAAAATATATTATCAAATCAAATATAGCAGTTTGAAATATTTACTTGCATAATTTTTCATAGATTTACTAATGATTGGTAAAAAAATTAACGATAAAAAACGTCCATTGAAACATTTTCTACTCATTGATTTTTGTATGGCCCTTGATAAATGATTTACTTATAACCTAGATAGTTATTCTATGTACCTAACTTTAAACTAAAAAGTGGTGCATACTATAAGACTCATTCTTAATTTTATTTTAGCTGTAATTAAATATAATCATATCAGAGTGCAAGTTATATTAACGTGAAGAATCACGGGCAGATTTTCATACAATTTTTTTGGATAGTATACATACATAAATAAATTTACCTCAAATATGAGGGAGAAACAGAGCTCGGCTTCTAACAAAAACAACCAAACTTACGTCAGTTTAAATTCGTAAAAAAATCTTTTAGATTTTGACACTGATACAATCGTTTGTATGAAAATATGTTTCGGCGACTGCTCCTTAATTTTTATAAATATTATACAAATGTTTGGAGTGTATGTATTGTGCCTTATTATTTTGTAAAGTGATAAATTGTTTACTTATACTAGATGTAATTTATAATACGTAGATATTCTTATAACGATGAATTTTGTAAGACCTTTTGAAATACTTACAGTATATTTTAAGGACCTATTTTTAAACTAATATTTATGACCGGTGTCGTATAGATAAGACGAATATCCGAGGCTGTGCTTCTCTTAGACTTAACATTTTGTAAATAAGAAAAATCATATTCGTGGTCGAAGTAAAAAGGTGCTGCCTGAACTGACAACTATCTATATCATTTTGTTTGCGATCGACTTAAAAGCATTATTTTACTGGTTGCTATATTTTGGAATTACATTGTGTATGTACCTATCCCAGAAAATAGTAATCTTTTAAGGCGAAGTCAAATCACGGGTATCAGTACTTACAGTCGGCAAATACTGGGTCAAATTTTTCGTGTTTTTTCCCGTAATACCACAAATTCAGTGTTGCTTATTGTGTCCGACTGTATTATATTGGTGCCTGTAATTCATAACCGATCTATACGGTAAATTGCACAGCGTATTTCTATATCAACTATTTATCGGAATAAAAAGTACAAATATGATACCGACTTAACATATTTTATCGTTTTGTCTTTACACCGTATCAGTTATATTAATTAAAAAATCATTTTCGCGGTAATGTTAGTTGATATAGAACTATGGATGTTTCTTTACTTACCTATCCTATTTGGTTGTAACAAATTCATCATAAAACATGAAGATAACCTGACAAATACAATTATAAGTTATTGAAATTGGAAGTTTCATTATTCCTTTAGCTAAATCTCTAGATTTTAGTACACAATACGAAAGTTTACAAGCACAAGATTTTCTAGTTTTTCTGAAAAATGTTTGAATAAGATTTGAGATTCAGATTCAGTTGTGATAAATAACTTATTCAAAGACCTACCTATAAGATGAAATTATTACTGCTATCTTTTTAACTTTGATGAAGAAAACTGAGTTATTTTAGCGGCTCGTCGATTATCTATTAGGTGTTATACAAACCTCTACAATAAAACAGGAGTTCATCCAAGTTCGTTCCTGGAAGTCTGGGAACTCCCCAGTGAAACAAAAGACTTAACCATCCTTACACAGAATATACGTAGTATACGCGCTAATATTAAATATCTTGAAACATTCTTGTCACGCCTGAGTTTTTTACCAAGTGTTATAATACTTACTGAGAGTTGGACGGATAGTTCTTTTTCAGGATTACTCTTGGATAACTACCACTGTCATTTTACAAAAAAATCATCAAATAGGAACGACGGAATTGTAGTCTATACAAAAATAGGAATGGAAGTTAGCATTACTGAACCTCCTTATAATGACGCAAACTGTTTAATAATTAAAATCCTTAATTATTACAACATAATAGCTTTATACAGATCGCCATCCAAATATAATATCACAAATTTTAAAACATCGTTGGATAAAATATTGCGCTCGGTCACTGGAACAAATTGTGTCATTACGGGAGACATGAACATAAATATACTACCGACACCTATTGACACTCGTGCTGAAGACTACTTAGAACTAGTCACAAGCTATGGTTATGTACCAGCACACCAATTTATTACTCATGATAAGCGATGTTTGGATCATACATTTATATGCACTAAGTTTCCCACGTCCGCTGTTGTATGTTCCTCTGAAATAAGCGACCATGACGCTGTTCTGGTGAGGATTCCAGGCACACCTCCTGTACCAGAAAAAACTAAAAAAGTAATAACTAAAATAAACTACGGCCTAGTAGTCCAAAAATTAGAGAATTACAATTGGCTTAAATTATATGATCAAACTGATATAAATGCTGCATTAAGCGAACTAGTAGACACCATAAATGAAGCGGTCGAGTCCAGTAAATCTACAAAAATAATTCCTAACTCTAAACTAATAAAAAAAGAATGGATTACGGAAGGATTATTAAAGTGTATGAGGAAAAGGGATGCCCTACGATGCTATTCTAAAAAGAACCCTACAGACGCTAATTCTTTAGAAAAATATAAGAGGTACAGAAACATATGCAACAACATTCTTCAAAATTTAAAAGATTACCATGACTGTCAAAAAATAGAAGAAAGTAATGGGGACAGCAAGAAATTGTGGAGTGCAGTAAAAGATGTGTGTTATTTGAAGGCCCATAAATCACAAAATACTAATCTCCTGAAGATATTCTCCTCCCCAACTGACTCCTTGAATCATATAAATAAGTATTTTGCGACTATAGGCAATACGTTGGCCAGTAGTATTATGGATAGGTCTCAAACAACTGAACAGGAACTTGCTAACAACTTAAACCTACCTAATCTAACAGCAAAATCTTTCTTCTTGGCACCAACGGATGCTTATGAGATTAATAAAATTATATGTAATCTTAAGGTAAGATCTGCACCAGGGGGAGACAACATAAGCAATCACCTTCTAAAACTAGCAAAACACGTGCTAATTGGTCCTATCACACACGTTTGCAACCTTAGCATTCAAACAGGTATTGTTCCAGAACCCCTGAAAGAAGCAAACGTGTGTCCCATCTATAAAGCCGGTGATGATCTGCAAGTTTCAAACTATAGACCGATATCATTACTGAGCTCTATATCAAAAATCCTTGAAAAAGTTGTCAACAAGAACCTTATTAAATACCTAGAAAAAGAAAATCTACTCTCACCTCAGCAATTTGGCTTCCGCTCGGAAAAGTCAACGGAAGATGCTGTAACGGCTTTAGTTGATCACGTTTCTTCCTGTCTAGATGCAGGAAAAAAAACAGTGGGAATATTCCTAGATCTAGCTAAAGCTTTCGACAGCGTTTCCAGACTGATCCTGCTGAAAAAGCTGGAAAACCTGGGAATAAGAGGAACAGCTTTATCGTGGTTTGAATCGTACCTCACAAGACGAAGGCAACGAGTCAAAGTCGACGGCCTTCAAAGTGACTTTATGGAAGTAGATTTTGGAGTGCCACAAGGAAGTGTGCTTGGACCCACGCTCTTTCTAGTCTATCTCAATGACCTGTCTAATTTGAAACTCACAAATGGCAGCCTTTTCTGTTTCGCCGACGACACGAGTATAATCTACTCATCCGACTCGTGGAAAGAAGTCAGTGAAACTGCTGAGTCAGGCCTGAGAAAAGTAGCAAACTGGTTGAGTAGTAATCTGCTTACACTTAATGTTGAAAAAACTAAAATTGTTGCATTCAGGATTTCTGCTCGCACGAGCCCAAAAGAACCATTAAACATTAAACTTCACACATGTAGAGAAAGCAATCTATGTGAATGCCCATCACTAATGCAAGAAAAGAGCTACAAATACCTTGGAATTCACATAGACGAACTTTTATCTTGGACTAAACAAATTGAAGTACTTGTTGCGCGAATAAGAAAGCTACTATTCATCTTTAAAAGACTTCGAAACATTGCAAACAGAAATATAATCAAAATGGTCTACACTTCACTTTGTGAATCGTTACTAAGTTACTGTGTAAACACCTGGGGGTCGGCCGGAACGTGCAACTTGCTTAAAATAGAACGGGCCCAACGCGCAGTCCTGAAAGTGGCATATAGGAAAACTTTTAAATACCCTACAGATCTTTTGCACACAGAAACAAACCACCTATCTGTTAGACAAATCTACATCAGATCAACAGCCCTGCGTTTCCATAGAACAGCACTACAAACAAGACAAGAACGAACACGATATACAACATGGGCAATCACAAAAGTAGGCATACAAATTGGACTAAGATCCTACAAGTTTAGAGGACGTTATCTTTACCGCCTTCTCAATCAGAAGCTCAACATACTAGAGGACAACAAATACAATGCAAAACTTAAAATTACAGCATATCTGCGACAACTGAACTATGAGGAAACGGAAGAATTAATTAGGATTGTAAAATAGAACCTCATTCAACTAATACATTTTTATAAGTCATCAAACCCTGGATGTCACCGTCACCCCCACTAACAGCTGGACGGTATTCGGTGACACCCAATCACACCCACCAAACTCAAAAACCCTCACACTCTCAACAACACTCACTGTAAAACACTCATCACGCTAGAGCCCTCCGCCACCTGAACAGGTTCCTGGAGGCACTAGGGGAAACAAAAACTACTATACTCACATATTTTTATATTATTACATTGTTCTCCAAATACTAAGTATTCTGTAGTCAGTCAAAATATATATAATCCTACTAAACACTTCTGCCATAAAACTAATATACTAACACAGATTACTATTATTATCAATCAATTTATCCTTATTATTTTATAATAATAATAGGTTAACCATTATCATATAAGATTTAATTACGAATGTATGTCACTCACGTCACGAATGTTTAGTACTTTAATTGTCATTATAAATTGGTAACAATCGGAAGAACCCTGAGCTCCGCGACACAGGGAATCCTACAGCGGCAGCCAGGGAGCAAGTCATTAAAAAAAAAAAATTTTTAGAATAAGACAATGAAATTGTGAAATTGTAATAATTGCCATTATTATTTGAATCAATAAATTATTATTATTATTATTATCCCTTATACATACCTTATAATTATTAGAAACACTAACGCCGCCCGCGTTGTTTTGGATAAAGAGTAACCTTGTCATTCCCAGCAAGGCTAGCACGACATAGGAAGTCTTTTCCACCATTTTCATCCATCTGGACCTCTCACACCTACTACCTTCATACCAAAAATCATGATGACTCTTTCTATTGATAGAGCCCCTTTTTTTTCTTTGTAGGGTTTGGTTATCCAGTTTCGCTTATATCTGTCTAGATCTACTACTCCTTCTAGGTCTATCTAATCATGCTATGACAACAATCTACAACAAAAAAGCAAGTATTGGTGCAAAGATGTTTATTGCATTTTTATATTTACAAACATTTACTTATTTACGAGTTGGAGTTAGGTCCGCGGCGGCGGCCGAACGTCTGCACTACGTTAACGAACCTGAAATAAAAAAATGCAACAAATGAGTTAAATGCTTTATCTAAAATATTATAGGGTACAGAAAAATGACGTTATTTTGTTTTAAATAAGAACATAATTTTTTAGAACATCCAAATTGTAAGAGAGTGTGGCTCATCCGTTTTTAGTGTTTGTCCTGCTTTTCATCCAGACACCCTAGTACGAATCCGGCCCTACACCAATGGCTTGTATTTTCAAGTTATGTGTGGATTTGTACTTGCGTAATGGTGAAGGAAAACATCGCGTGGAAACAGACATGTTTGAGGACAATATTATCCGAGGACATGACATGTGTCTTCCGTGGTGGGCGCCTACCACGATGTATCTGCACAAGAGAACTCCCCTAACGAATTAATTCTGCGGGGGAGTCACTACCCTCAGTCATGAAGATATATGACTCAAAATAGAACTTGTGAGCAACAGATTGACCTTGAAACTTTTCTATTCACTTTGGAGGCCCACAATACAGTGTAACTTGATGCATAGAGTAACATATCATTCTCGGATAGAACAAGTATCCTCTTTCTTAGTTGTATCCTGATTACTGAGGGTTGTGATGCCCCTGTAGAATCAACTTGCTGAGGGAGTTCTCTTAGATAAGATACATAAAAGTGGTGGACACCGAGGTGCTTCCGTGGATGACACATTTTGTGGTCAATATATATTTTTTCATTTCTTTATTTGATTTATAGGCGAGCAGCAAATTGCTGATGTGCCCATATCACACTGTGTCAAAATTGTTTTATATAGTCCACACAAAGTTCAAAATTATACAGTCCACAGGTTAACAAGACCAACACAACAACAAGATAACAACAACAACAATAGTTAACAAGAGATTTTTTAGTTTTCTGTAACCAGTCATCAATCCGGTTCTTAAAGTTGTTTACAGATGTTGCACTGACCACCTATTTTGGCAACTTGTTCCAGTTATGAACCACTCTGTTGCTGAGTATGTGGTGACCAGTGTTAGTTTTGGCAGAGCATCGCTTGATTGTCTAAACAAAAAAAGTATAAAATGTGTTAATTACCTCCTGTTGTACTGGATCCTCCTCTTGGCACGGCCGGTCTTCTTCTTCTTCTTTTGCTGCTTCTCAACCTTGGGTGTCTGCCCCTTTACCTTACCTGGAAATGACAATAAAATATTATGTTTAGTAAATGATACTTATAAAGAACTAGTGGGTGCTCGCGGCTTCGCACGAATTAAGAAGTAAAACTTGCATCCCCTATTTCACCACTTTAAAAGTGACATTTCCAAAAATCCTTTCATAGCATATGCCTATGTCATAACATCTACCTGCATGCCAAATTTCAGCCCGATCCGTCCAGTGCTGTGTGTTGATAGATCACTATGTCAGTCAGTCACCTTTGAGTTTTATGTGTATAGATAGTATGTATAGGGGAAGGCTTGTAACTGAGACAGTATTCTTGGTTAAGATGTTTATCAGATTAAACCAAATGAAATCATTGGTTCTCTTGTAGCAGTTGCTTCCTAGATTGTGATTTCCATTATGAGATGTATGGAAGACTACTGTTATACAAAAAAAACTTTCAGAAGACTTGATATCCTTCTTTTTATGAAGTTGGTTAAAAAATATATACCTAAGTAGATACCTCTGTAATATCATAACAGAATGACTAACAATAATTATTTTTGGTATGGTGATTGTGGAGTCCTGACAGGCTAGTTTTTATCCCCATCCAATGTGAAGGCAAAGACACAGGCATCCATTAGTCATGTCATGATATAAAGTTGACTGTTACAACATCACTTGCAACAACATAACAAGTTTTTACATAAGTTTTCAGAAAGAAACATTTACAAATGATCAATCTATTTAATAATCGGAGGCAATCACATGTGAGTACCAATGTTAAGCCAACATGGATGTGGTCAGTTCTTAGATGGGTGCCATTTGATAAGAAGATTGCCAAACAATGTATAATATGGCTTTTAGTAGGTAGTATATTTTCATCTTTTTTTTTTATCTATTTATTTATAAGTAATGGTACACAAAACAGAATGTGTTCTTTAGTCATCAATGGCATACTGATCCCCAATGCTGGGCAAACAGAAGATTTAGTGCTAGTCAATTGCATGCCATTGATAGTTATTCTAGAAGCACAACTCACCAGCACGAGCCAGGGATCCGTGCACTTTACCACCGAGCAGTGGCACTGTGAGGTCCAGCTCGGTGCAGGACAGCTCCGACACCAGGCACGAGTCCTCCAGGGGAGCACCACATGCTGACAGGGTGAAGTCCTCACCTCCTACTTCCGAGCTGATGCGCTCCTGGAACCAATGACATAAGTAATTTATTTATTTATTTATATATGCTATTAATAATGATAACTTGATTTGTTATAATACTATCAAATCAGTAAAATGCTGATCACCCATTAATTAATCAAATAAATAAATATTAGACCAAAAGAGAGTAGGGAGGAGAGACTATAGGTATGACAGGCTTACATAATAATCGTTGGATAAAGATTTTAAATATCTTAGAAAAAAATTAATACTTATGCATTTCATTGTGATGACATCAAGCTGCCCAGTCTTGTTGACCATAATAGGTGTTTCAAATTACCTACTTTAAAATTAATAAAAAATATTATTTTGGAACAAGGGCCGAGTGGAAGTTGAAGGCAATTTCGCAATAAGTAGCAGTGGCAGCCGGCAATGTGTAGACTAAGGTAGATAAACAACATAACCTCAATATTTCATGTTTTGAGCTATGTGGACCGCTAAAATGATACTTGGTTGCAAGTAATATCATTTTACAACAGAGTTTGCTATTTATTTAGTGATAATAATTTAAAAGCACACCGATGTGAAATAATTCAGACGAGCAGCTTGGCGACATCACACTCTTGTGGTATGCAAGGGGTATAAATATTCCATTTACCTTGATCTGTGCAATGGATTCATCTCCATTTACGTCTAAGACGTGGGTAGTCTGTCCTCTGATATGCAGCTGCATTTTGAGGGTTCTGAAATGAAGAACGTAGAAGTTACAGCGTGGTCGCCGCGCACAGGTGCAACGAATAACAAAAAATACACTTTTATGGGTCAAAATTACACCACTTTAAATATATACAGTTTTAGCATGAATAGCACACCTAATTAAAGCAATTTATGATGCGAAAATATTCTTTTTTATAATTTTAAATGGAAATTTCCAAAATTCTAACCTTATCAGTCAACTCTGACAAGCGAAAGAAACAAAAGATGGCGAAAGGAAACGGAGATGCGACCAGTAGTGATGTGGTAAAAAATCGATTATAGTAGTGTAAACATGCTCAATTTTTTTATAGTCTGTGTCAAAACTGACAAAAAAGTGTGTCTAGTTCCCGCTAGATGGCGTGATTAGACAACTTATATTGTTATTTTTGTGTATCCGAACCAATAAATTGGTTTCGTAATGTTGTACAAATAATTTTGACACCTTCGAGCTCGTGATTGGCTGTCAAAAAAGCGGGTGACGAATGTGTCCGTGTGATCTGCAGAGATTGTGATTTATTTTGCAAAATGAGTAAAATAAAATAAGTTTCCCCTCCCCTTGACGCGTAAAACAAAAGCTTTAAAAATGCTGGCCAAGTACGTGCGGCATGTACTTTTCTTTCTGCTACATTTAGCGATAGACGTACTTGTTGCTGTGCTTAAAATCTGCCAGCACTATTTGTCGGCAAAGTGCAATTTACCAGAGGAAAAAGCTAAGCAGCGAGATATAAAAATGATACTTGAACACATGCCGAGGATGAGAAAGAGTGTGAAGCATCTGGTGTTCATGGCTGACACAGAAAACCATTCATATCACGATCTAGCTCAATTGGTTATTTGGGCCCTCGTAGCCGGGATGCCCTACGTCAGCTTTCATGATATAACTGGTAAATACTCCTATAAGCTACACCTCCTATAAGTCCACTTGTATATTCTACTTATAATGTACATCACATAGTATTTTTTTAAAATGGTCAAGTTAGTCTTATAAATATTCTCTCGTCAGGCCTCTCCTCTTAAAGTTATGAATGAATTTAAGATGATTATCTGGCACAGTTTCGGTTTGAAAACCAGATAAATTTAATCGAATAATTTTAAAATAAATTGCATCATAACTGGTACTGACCAGACATAATATTGGTTTGCCTACATTTCTGCTTCTGATAAGTTTCGATATGTTGAAAACCAATATTATTAAATCAAATATAATTGATTGTATACCAAAATAGAGAATAATATTTGCCTAAAAAGATAGAAGGTAACTAGGGACATAATATGGCAACCTTATAGATATAATTATATATTTGAGAATATAATAATCACTGAACCTTTACACTAATAACTTCTTTTTTTTAGGTGAACTGAAAGAAAATGAAGAGAAATTATTTTTAGAAGTGGAGAGATGCAAGAAAGGAATACCAGGCTGTATAAAATGGTCCAAAAAGCCTGATCTCAATGGATACACAAATGGGAGTCAAGCACACATAGTTGTAGTAAATATATTCACCAGCAGAGATGGGAGAACTCGTATAGTAGATTGTATTAGAGACTTAACAGAGAAAAGTGTGAGTGGAACTAGTGAATTAACAGCACAAGAGTTAGAGAAATCCCTTAGCTTATTCTACCCAAACATTCCAGACCCTGATGTAGTGATGTACACGGGGAATGTGTGTTTAACACATGGCTTCTTACCATGGCAAATAAGACTTACAGAGTTCATACAACTCTCCCTAGACCACAGAGTGAGTGTAAAACACTTTATAAATGCCATGTACAAATACAATAAATGTGATCAGAGGTATGGCAAATGATTGTTTGTGCTGCCGATGTACACTCATAGGCCTAAGTCCAATGATACTAGTGTATTCTTGACAAATGTGATAGTACAATATTGTAAAAAGTTGTTTTACAAAATATGTTACACTTTTATCTTGAGTTCAAGCTTATGGAACTGAATGTTTTGTAATGATTTTATTTATCACAATTATACTATTTCATGAATTTCTATACTTTACATATTTTGCTGATTGAATTTGTTAGAGATGTGTATAAGATTTCAGTTGGCCTCAAACATTAATGTAATTTTACTATTGTACTATTGTTTTTGTGTTAGTGATAATATTTGTAATGTGTACATTTGTACAGATTGTATGGTGACTATATTGTGCATTAGATTAATGATCATGAATATTAATTTATTGAAACAGAAAAGTTGAATAACTTAGATGCATCTAATTACAATTAATTTTTAGATTTGTGAACTTGGTAACTAAAATGTATAAATAATTATAAACAGACATGGTTTTTTATTCTTCTCAACCAAAATACATGCTCT
Source organism: Macaria liturata (assembly GCA_964023185.1). NCBI lineage: Eukaryota > Metazoa > Arthropoda > Insecta > Lepidoptera > Geometridae > Macaria > Macaria liturata. Next base: position 3,518,078 of record OZ026815.1, on the reverse strand, counting down.
ATTGTATAAAACATATAATCAAATTACTGTTTTTATCAATAAAATAACATGTATCTAGTTAAAAGAAATTATGTAAAGGTTCAGTCATGTAAATAATTTCTATAATAGGATTTTGCTTATCGCAATACCTACTTTTTGTTTATTTGGTCTATTATAAAAAATTCTTTACTATATTGTTTATCTGATATACCTATGTATAATTTAGTCTTTATTCTATAAATTTATTATCAAAATTAATCCAATTTTAATGTGAATTTACATCTGTAAAAACATGTAGGTATACAAAATTGTTCTGGGTCACAACATTACAGACATGTTGACTCATAATTAATTATTAAATAAAAGCAGATATTAATTAAATTGGTTGTTTATGTGTAGGAACGTCCATGACTTTGGTAACACCTGATAAATTTTTTATTCTAATATATAGGTAGTATATTATGTAGGTATGTATTGTAGCTGCTTAAAATATTTTCGTGAAACAAGCTGAAATCGTGTTTTTTAGACTATAAAATAAAACAATAAGTTGTGATTTACAATAATACTACTGTTGAAGGTCGCATGTTTCAAAACCTACTATTGAATAAGTACATAATTTGTGGTTGAGTTTAAAACTTAAAATCTACTTGATAGTAAAAAAAATCTCTCAAAAGTGAATGTAATCCAAGGATACTTTATGACACATTTTTTATCTTTAATGTAGATTGTAAAAAGAGTACGAATAAGGGCCTACACTATACCTACTTATTATGAATAATCATGCAGCAGGTAAATAAAATACAGACACAGAATCCATTGAGTTTATTGGAATAATGCCTGTGCACACTAGAATACTATTCACAAAAAGCGATATTTACACCCGAAGCACTAATTTCGCCAATATCTGAAAGAGAAAAAATATAATAATATATCACAATCTCAGTCTTCACGGTGCCAGAAATGTAAGATTTAAACAAAAAAAAATTATTAACTTTCTGCCATTAAGACAGTGGAAACATTTAGTTGAAATCTGTTCCGATTACTACAATCAAAGCTTCTGAGTACATTTTAAGGCATTTGATATCTCTAAACAGAATACACAAGAAACCTTGTTTCTTCAATAGTACCAAAATAATTAATGATCTTCCTGAACTCATTATCTTGATATTTTTATTGAATCGTATGAATGTACATGTATATGTGAATGTAGTTACTGAAGATTAAACCCAATCGACTAAAACTGACACAAAACTGACTTTATAATTATTTACCAAACCAGATGTAGGTCAAATTATGTCAGGCATAAATTATCTGTACACAAGTTCAAATTTAAAGTGTGGTTTTTAAGTACGAAAATGAGCTTGCAGAGTGGCAAATATTTTCAACCTATAAATAAGATAGAAAGATATCTGTGCAGCAGATTAGTTATCAAGCTTTTAACAGATTTCAATCATCAATACTGACAAATTACTTTAGGTATTATAGATCAAAGCAATACATTTCTGACACCCGCATTTAAATCGATTGGACTACTTTTCGTACTCGCAGCTCAATTTCAGTCGTTTAGAAAACATATTTTTATATCAGCAGTAACTGATAAGAAATGTATCCGCGTGCGATACAAATACTATGAATTGTCGAGTTTATTCAGTTCAAAAAAACTAGTAAGGGACGAATGTATGTCAAATCTGTCTGACGATTATTCTGTTTGAACGTCGTATGTTTGCTGCAATAAAGATATAGCTAGCAGTAAGTAAGGAATGATGTACAACCTTGGCGGGGGTGGGCGGCGCCTCACCGGCGGTCGCGGCGGCGGCTGGCACTGCGCGAGCGGCGCCGGTCGTGCTCCCTACGCTCATACCTATCGTGCCTGTCGTAGTCGCGCGACCGGTCGCGGCGCGAGTCGCGGGACCTGTCGCGGCGGGAGTCGCGCGACCGCTCGTGCGACCTGTCGCGGCGCGACTCTCGCTCGTGCGACCGACGCGACCGCGACGAGTAACTGCCGGAGCGCGAGCGCTTCGCCCTCTTCCGCGGCCTCTCCTCCGACTCCTCCCTATACTTGTCCTTGTGCCTATCCCGGTCCCTGCTCTTAGAAGACTTGTGTCTGTCGTAGTAGTCGTCCCGTTTCTTGTATCGGTCCGATCTGTCCTCGTCGTAGTATTTGGTCGATTTTTCCTCTTTGTGCGATTTCTTTCGCTTTTCCTTCTTTTTCTTCTGCGTGTCGGAGCTCAAGCTACGTTTGCGTTTTTTAGATTTTTCTATTTTGGTTTCGACTTCCGATTCTGACGACGTACTAGAGGAGGAATCTGCTTCAGAATCGCTAGTGGTTGAAGAGTTTTCTTTATTCGACTTGCTTTTGGGGCTCGAAGAGCGTTCTCTTTTGCTGGCTTTCCTTTGTCTCTCTTCCGGGATCGAATCCAGTTTCCTGGAGCCGTCCACTTTGTCCACGGATTTGTTGTTACTTCTCTTGTCTTTGGAGAGACGACGTTCTGGGATGTTCTCAGGAGTCTCTCTTTCGGAGGGTGGTGGCGTGGCAGATGACCCTGTAAAGTAATTTGAAAAAAGTATTCATAAATTATGTTCTTATTGTTGACTCTAAGAGTAATTTTAATTTTTAGTTTTGTAAAGATAGATAAAAAAATACAGCTATGAATAATAATTTTTAAACATGTTCTAGTAATTATTATCTACCTAAGTCGTTTTTTAAGTAGCTATTTTTTTATTAAGTACAGCAACAAAGTTTATTCCTTGTTTATCTATTAACGTCAGTTGCAACTTACACATGACAATGTAATTTTACGTAGTTACATTGAGATTCCTGAGTATTTACTTGTATTATTTCAAGTAGGTAATATTGAGATACTAATCTAAATTGCACATCATATAGTTGCAGTTGATGAATGATGCAGTTTATGTAAATTTTTTGGTAGTTAATTGAATGTTTACAAAGACAACCTTGCTTTTAGAGTTGTTGACCTACCCTTTACTTAAACATGGTGCTTTGTCTCGTCAAGTATAAAGATAACATGTTCTAGAAAAAGTTGTTTTGAAGTCTTGCGCGACAGGTTGGCAAGAATGGCTTAAACAAGTTAGTCATATTTAATTTTTTTGGTCGTTATTGAAAATTTTGGTTAAGTAATTATAACTTGTATTTTTTCTCTTCAAATTGGGCCTACTTGAAGACAAATCTATTAAATTTTTCTACCTTTTCAACGATCCCGTACCTACATGAAATATAACAAGTTTATTTAACAGCTGATTCAACGACCTTCTTGTTAATAAATATCAAGTATCGGAAGTGACCATGAAATTATTACATCACACGAGGTAATATTTACACAGGAGAAAGTTGGTGAACTACTGAACCGATTCCCATGACATTTGGCGTGAAGATAAATCAGACCTTGGTATAATGCACTGTTTGTTTGTACGTATTTATATAAGTAAATGGCCGCAAATTCGCTTGAATTGTGTCAGGATAACATGTAGTATTACGAAAAAATATGAACTGACTCTTTGCATTGGCACGTAAGTCTATTTAACCATTTCTGAAAAACTATGAAAATCGCACTGGACCGGTTTTGAACCAGGGTGCGTCTGAATGAAAAGCAGACACTGGAACCGCTGCGCCACACGCTTTTTTCTTCTAATCGAATGAGAGTGGCCAACTCTGGTGTCGAGAGTTTATCAAGCCGCCCTAATTGCCTCAACAATGGCTGAATCATGGCTTAACGACTGCCATTCTAGACAAGCAGCCGGGACCTACAATTTAACGTGTCATCCGACCCACTGGAGCGCGCAAAATGGAATGCCACTAATCGGTCACCCATCTAAAGACTGACCGCGTCGACCTTTGCTTAACATTGGCAATCTATGGCCAAGTGCAAACCTGTTCAAGTTAAAATAAAAATCACTGCCTCCGCTAGCCTTCTTTCTCTTTCTTCTGATGAACCTATGTTAAATATATACATACTAGAAGCCCGTCGCGGTGGTTCCGGAGTAGTACTCCGCGCCGGGGAGTCCTCCCCCGCCTCCCTGGCCTCCGCGCGTCGCACCTCCGCCTCGATGTCGGCCGCGACACGCTCGAACTCCTTGCGACGACGGCGGATGATTTCCTACACAGATAAATAAATGGTACAAAATTGTTTGCGAAATCTCGCTGGTTTATTACTGTAGATTACGGCCCGGTCGCATAACGATTCTTTTAAAAAATGCAACTTATTTTGTCGCTATAATGGGTTTACGATTCGTAAAGCGCAAGCGAACCTAAGTTAGGCTTAATGTAAAGAACAAGCAAATACATGATAAACCATAATTGACGGTATTTACTTTTATGAAAAGGACAGATTGATCAGTTTGATTATAATTATACTAATTTAATTTATACTCTACTAGTGGGTGCTCGCGGCTTCGCTCGCATTAAGAAGTAAAACTTGCATCCCCTATATCACCCCTTTAAAAGTGGCATTTCCAAAAATCCTTAGCGGATGCCTACGTCATAACATCTACCTGCATGCCAAATTTCAGCCCGATCCGTCCATTGGTTTGGGCTGTGCGTTGATAGATCACTATATCAGTCAGTCAATCAGTCAGTCACCTTTGAGTTTTATATAATATAATATAGATTATAGACAACACACTACATATGCAAGAATGCTAGTGTTCAATTTAAGAATTAAATAGATACTTTGACTTACTGAGTAAGCGAAATCGGAGTGTACTTTTTGTGAAGAAAAGATTATGAGCAAAACTTTAATCAAGCACTACAATAATAGCGATCTTAAAAGCGAGACTGGACCGGATCTAATTGGGTAAGCATGTGGACCATATGGTGATAAATAGCTTACAATTAGGCAAACTATGGTCCAGTCCATTATGACCATATGGTCTACTCCAAACTATGGTCTACTATAAGGCAAACTATGGTCCCATGCGGACCCATTTTAACTAAAAAAAGTAAAGTTACCTGCAACTGATGGTCAGATAGATCGTCCGATTCGTCTTCAGCCGCGCTCTCCTCGCTGCTGCTCTCGTACGCACCCAGACCTGCGCACGCGCACGCGAGGTAACAACGCGACTCACACACATATATTATGTACATTTACAACACATGACAGTTTGTATCATTATAGCATTATTTTTTATTTTAACAGCTGCATCCTTGACTATTAGTTATTGGTTAAGTATACAAAGATGACAACTGTCAAAATCAAACATAATGCGTGGATATATTATGACGGCTTTCAGTGAATATTGAAAAAAAAGGCAGCTCCAAAGAGACATATTTTTATTCACATATTTACAAATACTGTACATAATGACAGCAATTCTGATGCGACATTTTACATTTTTTTGACAGATTTTAATATTTTTTTAACTAATTTGACGAATCTGGACAATACCTTAGACCCGAATTGAAATATATTTATAGTGCTTAACTAATTATATTCCAATCAACTGATATAAGGATCTCATCCCTTAGAATTGATGTCATTAATGTATTAAACATTTTTCATAATATTCATAGTTGCTTCTATACACATCCAATACATTAAATTAAAGTACTTCAATGTTTCTCTTACCAATTCTCTGCAATTTACCACTTTATTTAGATTTTTTTGTCAATTTGCAATTACTAGATTTTGATAAGCTGAAATAGAATGAACACCAGAGCACACACGGTGGTTATATTTAAAGATATTCCTGGTAATGCGAGTATAATAAACTTTGGACAAACAAAATTGTCTTTTGATGCAACTAATTCAAAAGATTTCAAGTTAAGTTTGTCTAAAATAGAACTAAATATTTTTGTCATCTTGCATTTTGCATGTAATTTTCAAAAAGCATAACGAGATGACAAAAATAACATTATACTAGGTATGTTTACTGTATTACTGTGTCCAAAGCTCAGTAAAAAAACACCTTCAAATAACCACCATGCTGAAAATAATATCTGGCAAATCATAAGAAAGCCAGATTGTCAGATGCAATGATTCATGTAATGCAGAAGGATATCGGAATGCAGTATTTTGCAAGACATTGTTCAAAGGTGCTGGGAAACGAGCTTCGTAATAGGCATAATTAAATAGCATTTCTTAGAATAAATACTAATGAAATACTATTATAATTATTATAAATATGTACTACTACCATCGAAATTACTCAGAAGATTAAGATATTTTCAAAAGATTTTACTCGTGACTAAATATTAGTAAATATACTTAAAAAATGTCATATGCGCTTCAGACGAAGAAATAAACAGACTATAAAGTCTCAAAAAGTTTGTTATATATCCAGTGTTGCCCGTTTCCCAGCCCTCCCTATAGATAAGGGCAATACTGACCCAGTCCCGTGATCGCAGCGAGCGCCCTGGACTTGCTTGCCTTTACCGCGTTGAGTCGCGTAGCTTTTACCATATAAATAAAACCAACATTAATGTGTATTCCTCATCTGAAATAAGACTTTATTAGAACGATAGATTGTTGAATAAATACACGTTTGTTTTGAACACGTATCACAGTAAATATCACAGTTTTAGAGTCAGTCTATATCACGGTATCTTGACGCAATATCTCGGAGTCTGTGTAAAGTGTGTGCAAATACCTTGTGCGGTGGTATATCGCTTCAACTCTTCCAGGCTCACCGTTTGGATCTCCTGGTCCGTCACTTCCAGCAGGATCTCTGTTAGGGACACTCGGACCGCTAACATCTGCGGGGAGCGGGGCACATAGCTTAGCTTTTTATACTTTAGTTTTGCTTCATTAATGCATTTGCATGCAATCAGCTTTCAATTTTGCAGATTTTATGAATACTGTGAATTATATCAAATAGGTATATGTTTATTCTACAATAATCCTGGGGTTGTAAGAGTTACAAATGGACCTATGCATTTTTCGACAAGATATCCATGATTCAATGCATACAAATATAACTAACTAGTGGGTGCTCGCGGCTTCGCTCGCATTACGATGTAAAACGGCGTTTCCAAAAATGCTTTCTTAGCGGATGCCTACGTCATAAAATATACCTGCATGCCAAATTTCAGCCCAATCGTTCCAGTGGTTTGGGATGTGCGTTGAGAGATCACTATATCAGTCAGTCAGTCAGTCAGTCACCTTTGAGTTTTATATGTTAAGATATTTCAGGACACACCACACATCGCCATCTAGGCCCATACTAAGTAAACACTTGAGTCCATAATAAAAAAAATTATAATAATGATTTAGGAACTGTCGAAAACAACAACCCTCAAAGTAATCTCCACTTGGCTTAGGTCCGTGGATTTGGGGTGCGTGGATCGGACTACCTTCACGTTGGGTAAGCCCAACTAATTTCATCTCTCCATATGGGGATTTGGGGTTAGTTGGGGAGGCCTGGTGCACCCCGTCCACAGGTTAGTAACTTCCACACTCCGGTGGATCTTGCTAGCCTGTATCCAAATGTCCGATCGAGTGGGGGCCCTCGCCTATACCTCTCCTTGGAGAGGGCTGGTGTAGGGCCCGGGGCGTGGAGCTCGCCGCACCTCGCGGTGCAGTCGGAGTTGGGTGCTCGTTCAGAGCACCCGAGGAGGTCGCCGAGAGGCGAGAGGAGTTCGGTGTACCGGCCGAGTAGCGGCGACACGGGAACCGAACTCCGTGCGCAGAGGGCGCATTGGAGGAGGGCGGCCGCTTTGGCGTGCGACTGCCTGACTCCTGGGGGCTCTGGGTGGCAGGTCGGGGAACCTGTTGCCCTAGAATGATTCCCCACAGGATGCACGACGTGTCCCGTGTTCTGACACGTCGTCCATTGAGGGTTGAGCTGAAGCTCCCCGAGGCGGGGCCCGATGCCGGGCCAGCATCACCAGGGCTGCGGATGTTTGCATCGCGCTCTCGTGGCCCTGGACCAACGATGCGGAGGTGGAGCACCCCAGGTTTTTAGTGGGTATGCCGCCCTTATGGAGTGGGGCGGAGACTCCCACATAACCATCCGCCCTCCCCGGGGTTTTAGGGTGGTACCTGTAATAGGTTTTCCTGGGCAAAAAAAAAAAAAAAAAAAAGGTCCGTGGATTTAACTTATACGACCGAAATTCTTAAAATTTCGAGAAATACTAACGTTTGCACCTATAAAAATGTTTATTGGACACAGAAATTCTTATAAAATTAACACTTATTAATAATGTAATTTAAAAGAGGGCATTTTAGTAAACAAAAAGATATGTCGAGCAGCTGCTACGCTGAGAGAAAGTGGTCTCTCGTGTTGTAGCAGCTCCATGGGTACGAGATAACAGATAGGTATAATATATTTGACAGAAAGTATTTTTTTTCTTTTTTTGTTGTACTCACCACTTCCTGCATAATTTCCTCTTTGCTCTTCTTAACAAGCGGCGGTGGTTCTTCTTCTTCCTCTTCCACAGCATCTTCTTCCTGCGACTCTTCTTTCACAGGACTCGGCGCTTGAGACTCCCCGTTCTCTGCCATTTCCTCGCCTTCGGAATCTGATTCCTGGAATTAACAATAATAACTTTTATTAAGCTTACTATGTAGAATATAATAGAATATCACTTTAATGTTCACCAAAAGACAGAAACTACACAATAGATAATGGAGTTAAATATATTAAAGTGCTGCACATTGGGCGGCCTTATCGCCTTCGGCAATTTCTTCCAAGCACCTGTAAACAGGCGGTGTACTAAAAACAGAGCTGTTTTATTTAATTATTATACAATGTATAATAAGTATGTATTTACAAAAGAAAAGTATATATGTATTATATCCGTTACCTAGTACCCATGATACAAGCGTAAGCTTAGTGTGGGGCTAGGTGGCGCTGTGTGTTATATATAATATTAATATATTTAATTATCTCTCTTTGATCTTGTATTTCCTCATGACCGAGGGTCGTGACTCCCCTGCAGAATTAAATAGTTAAAGGAGTTCTATTGGGCAGATAAATCAGTAGTAGGAGCTCGAATTTTGTGATCCTCCGGTTTCTTTACAAGAATCATATAGAGATATTTATTTTTATTTAATGTCAAGTAGATGCTTACACCACCGAGCCACATTATCTTAATAATACTTAATTTAATTATAATTAAAATATTAATTATAAACTTTTTTATATATAGATAGTTAAATAATTCTTTATTCTCACACACATATAAAACAAAATTAATAGCATTACTTACATAAACTACTCTAGCTAGTGCCACAAGTGGCAGCCTTATTGCTAAAAGCAATCTCTTCCAGGCAACCATTGGATGGAGAGGAATAAACAAAGGATTATAAAGGACGTGGTGTACAATAGAAATAGATGCGATAATATAAATAAAATACACAAACACAATAAAATTATAATGTACATAATATGATATAATCTTACCTATTATTACCTAAATATTTTTGTAAGAATGTTTAAGACAATTATGGACAAGAAATCATAGTTATCATATATGTTGCATAATGCAAAAAAAAATATTTATTTATATTGTAATGTCTATGATTTGTCTACGACATTGTACGAGTCGCGGGTTCTTTATGCATGAAGTCTGCACAAGATCGACGCAGCTGGCACATTCAAAGAGAGGCCTATGCCCAGCAGTGGGATAGAGAAGGCTGTGGATGATGATGATGTCTATGATTTTAATAAATATTTCTTTCTTTCTTCATAAACATAAAGACATACATAAAAACATGATAGTTACTTACAAACTTGCTCTTGGGCGGCAGCATGGGCTGACCTCCTGCCTCTGCCTTCATCCTCTCCAACTCCTGCTCTTCTAATCTCTTCTTTTCTTTCTCGGCTTCTTCCCGCATCTTCTGCTCTTCTTCCCGTTCTATCGCCCGCTGCTTCTCGCGCTCCATCTTTTCTAGACCTGAAACATTTAAAGTGTATCATTGAAACAGTTATAATTTGAGTCATATTCTATAGTCTATACATATAATAATTATATTATATAATTAAACAGTTTAAAATTTGAGTTGTGTAGCTACCAACTTTATTATAGACATAAGCGATTTTCCACTACCAAGTTAATTTAACTTTTTTTTTTACTGTAGGTACTTGTATAAATGTGTTGAAATTTAAAATGACTTTCAATAGTTTTCAAAGTAGTCAAATCAATACTGATCAATGCTAGATTGCTGGCATGATATTTGCTTCCTGATTTGTTGGCTTCGACTATGAATAAATAGTATTAGGTAATTGTCTATAGCTTGAAATAATTTGATTCCATCAGGCAAACTATAGTCAAATGAAAAGCCATTTTAATGAAAAAGAGAGGAGTAATGTATACCTTCTCTAATCCAGGCGGGCAGCTGCCTGCGTTTAGCCGCGTCTATGGTGGGTGTGGGCAGCATGACCGGCGCGGGCGCGGGCGCGGGGGGCGCCGCCAGCACCGGCCCCGGCTTCTCTCTGGACACAGGGGGTGAAGTAAGATTATTACTTGGTGTCAGGAAAGGAAATATGTATTAACTTAGAACCCAATTTATTCAACATATACTTTAAATTTTCCGTATATGAATGTAATTATAAGTATAGACATGTATTTACTTGAGATATTCTATTACAATATGACAGCATTACAGTATTTAAAAAAAAAAGTATATTATATGTATTATATATCCGGTATCTACCCATGATACAAGCGTAAGTTTAGTATGGGGCTAGATGGCACTGTATGATATGTCCTGAAATATTTATTATTTATTTACAGATTTTTTTCGAAAATGGCATGGCAATGGCATTTTAACATTATACTGAGCCGTATTCAAATCAAATCTAGTATTCTTAATAGTACATCATAATTTAGCAAAATTTACAGGAGAAATAGCCTCCTAGAAGACATTGGGCAACCTAATCATTAATAACACTTTGCCTGCCTTCTTTTTTTGAGGACTATATCGGCATGTCTTTTTTTAAAATTCCAAATTACGAGACATGTGGAAAACACATATGTGCACGTTTTATTCCTCAAAAAACGCACAGACGCGTCATTAGCATCCCAATTCTAATTCTAAGGAAGGGGTGATGAGTCCTGCACAGACATCCCGCTTGGGGCGTTTTGTGCATTTCCCCCATTTATAGCCATGGGCACCCACATGATTTGGATGATCTACACATTGGAATGTGTAGATCATCCAAGTGATCTTCCTACCTTGGAGGTCTGCTGTTTCTGGTGCTCTTATGGTCTCTGCTCTTGGCCTTAGGGTCGCGGCTGCGGTCCCTGCTGCTGACCCGGCTCCGGTTGCTGGCCTGCTGCTGCTGCTGGTCCACTTGAGGAGCTGTCCAGTAGCCGTGCTGGAAGGTGGGCGGAGGCACTGGACCCGTGGTGTAGCTGGAATGATGTAGAATAACTTGTGAGAAGTTATACCAGACCAGTTTAATTTTTTCATTGTGTGTTAAGTATATTGGCAGATTCATTCTCTCTCTCTTGAGTTGTATTTCCTCATGACTGCGGGTTGTGACTCCCCAATAGTATTAATCTGTTAGAGGAGTTCTCTGGTTGTGCAGATACATTGTGATAGGCGACCAGGTCCTTCCATGATTCATTAATCATTATTTATAGTTGTAAAATGATATGACTGCTTGCTTACCAGGTATAGATAGGCTAGATTCACCTAGGTTCAACTATGCATCTATTTAGTTTAGTGTGGTGTACTGCGGTTACGGCGGTAGACAGTGTGGGGATGTGTATAGTAAATGCATTACCTCCACGAAAAAAAAGGATGTAACACCTACCATCTTACCTAGAAGGTACCTATTATTAACTCTAGATTTAAAGATCCCTGGATTGTAACATCCATATTAACTTACCCTGGCATCTGCGTGACAGTGGGGTCGGGTGCTACCTGGTAGCCGTCCATCATGGGAGGCATGCCCATGCTGGGGTCTGCCGCCAGCTTGGGGTCCACCCCTCCAGGGCCCGGCCAGCCCCATCCTGGGAGCACAGGGAATGCATGATATGTTTTACATTAAAACTGCAGGGCAAGCACGGCACGAGGACTAATAGTCTTTCCACCATTTTTATCCACTTGGTGTATGGTGACTGACAGGTGACAGGTGGATAAAATGGTGGAAAGACTTTTAGTCCTCATGCCATGCTTGCCCTGCTGTAGCGCCTGTAGCTTAGCTAGCGGAGACAATCTCATGCAATTACCAATGTTAAGCAAAGGTTGATGTGGTTTTTCCTAAGATGGGTGACTGAAAAGTAGCATTACAATATGGGCGCCTCCGTGGGTCAGATGACATGTTTAATTGTACGTCTTGGCTGTTTGTCTAGTATTGCAGTCATTAAGCCATGTCAGAAGCCTTGATAAACTCTCGACACCAGAGTTGGCCACTCTCATTCTATACGAAGAAGATTGCATTAAAACTAAATGTGCTAGTGTTTGTTGACTTGTTTTTTCCACCTTTCAACCGTAATGGAGTGACTGATAAACTTGGTTTTTGGTAGTGTTTGGTTATGGCCTTGAAAGTATTTTTGGCTACTCTTTGTTGCAAAGCAATGTAAGCAATGAACATCTAGTTAGTCTTGTACAGAAATATCTTTGAAAGTGCTATATTTTATTTTTATACTAACTCATGTAACAACTAAGGTAAACTATATCATGTACTCTGTTCATCTTCGTTAGTTTTGGCCAAAGAAATTGTTTATCAATTTATCAACATATCTTAAACAAATGCATCAGACATACCTACCTACCTACTTTGCTATGATACTTATTGTATACATACAAATTCAAAGAATTAATTAATCTACTTAGTACCTCTGTAATTGTGTCTTTACTTTACCTAATAGTTTAAGTATGAAATGATCGTTTGTTCTCTGGCTCTAGCAGTTTAGTGAATTTTATTAAACATTTAAGTACTTATATTAAAAAAAAACAAAAATTCATAAACAATATCTACTTACTAAGCAGTTACTCTATAAACATTGCTCTAGACATGACATAAGTTTGTCCATTTTTGGCTATACAGTAGGCAGTGTAACCTTGAATCTGTTTGGCTATGCTTTACTAATCATTGACAATGATATACTGCGGATTTAGGCTCATTGTGTTGCAGGCAAGAGAATAATGGATGTGCCTTTATATTAGGTGTACCTACCTACATAGTTAAGTTTTATCATACATATCATAGTTAATCAAACAGCATGCTTGTCACAGTATATCTTTTGATTATAGAGTTTAATAATATTGGACACTAATATGTATAATTTAACAACTATTCCAGTACAATTTGATTAATTTTATGGTATTATTTACTATGATGATAGAATTGATATTAAAAAATGGCATGCCCAGTAAAAGCGAAGAGTGACCAAGTGATTCAAGTGTAGGTATATTTCTAGATCAGAGACACATGGTACCTGTTTAATATATATGTTGCCATTTTAATGAACACATGCTTAACTAAAATTCTTTAGTAATTTGTATTATTTCTAGGCTTATTATACTACAACCTAAATTATAAGAGCATAACTCAATAAAAATCTATCTATCTCTATCTTGGTAAGTATTTTGCAATGTAATGTAATCAGGAACACCTAAATACTTACCAAGATAATAGAATATTGCAGCTGCATGCAGCCTTGCAAGGTGCATAATGACACACTTACCCCACTGATTCCACCCGCCACTCCAAGAGTTGGTTGTGGCGTTCCATTCCGCCCCGGGAGGTATCGAACTATCATTGTTCTCAGTGTTTTCCACCTCCATTGGAGCTTCGCCCTCCTCGTCCAGCTTGGGTGCCGGCGGTGGCGGCGCCGCCATCACGGCCGCCGCTTCTTTCATGGCAATCCATTGCTGCGCTAAAGCTGCCCAGTCCACCGAATTAGTATCTATGTTCTGATATGCAGTAGGATTGAGCGCCCATTGCGTCGGATACTCCGGATTTGCGGCATCTTTGCTTGAATACATGGTGCCGAAAATAACACTAGGTATTTGATCACTAAACTTCTTAGTTCTGATAAAGTCATAGCACAAATTGATTGAATTTACATGCACAGTTTTGTTGGTTTTGCATTGAAACTGAAATCAAAGCTAAATCTACAGAAAATCATTTTTCAACTTTCAACAAATTATTCCAAAACCACACCACACTTCATATTATTTAGTTGCCATGATACGCAGAAAAATATATACTCTAACCCAGCCATGATATCACTAAAATAATATCAAGATATTTATTTTGTTTAGAAAGATAGTCATAAATTAATAAATATTGTTAGTGCTAATAAAAAAAATATAAAAGGAATAAAAAGTGGTACCAAATAATTATACCACATTATTAGGCATGTGACGATGCCCAGCATAAACAATGAGAGATGCGTAGTATACTTCCCGTTACTTTCGTCCAATCAGCGCCTTCCTAGGTCTCCGCCAATCACAGGTTACCTTGTCGTCCAATCAGAACACCTGTCACCAACTTTTCTCTTTGGTCGCCAGAGAGGGTGGTGGATCACTTTCCGTCATAGCGTCGTTACTTCTCAAACTGAACGCACGTTTTTCGAATTAACGTGTTTCGAGCAATTTCTATTTAATTTTCAAGTTTTAAAGAATCTTTATCGGTTGTTATCCGAACAATCTTTCATGGTGATTTTTAGTGCGCGATGAAGTGTTATTCTGCGATATTTTTGAATTTTAAACATAACGGTGTTTTTTAAAAACCGCATGGACTGTTTGAGTGCGCGATTTAGTGCTTTTTCGAACATTTTTAAATTTGAATATAACGGCGTTTTTGAAGTGCCGTATGAACTGTTTTAGTGCGCGATCAAGTGTTATTTTGGAGAATTTTTAAATTTAAATACAACAGTGTTCTCGGAGTACCATATGGACTGTCTTAGTGAGTGATTGAGTGAAATATTCGAAAATAGCTTACGGACCATGAGTGATTACGCGGTGCCCGGTTGCTCGACCGATAATCGGGCCTTATCAGCTAAGGAACAGGGCAGTGAGCACACTGCTTCGCCCAGATCCATGGCGGATCTGCGGCGCGGCGCCAAGCGGCCGCGGTCGTCTATCCATGGACAGTCGGATTCATCATCATCAACCTCAGATGGATCACGTTTTGAGGCTAAGAGGAAGCGATCCGGTGAGTCCGATTCAATTATTCAGAACTTGATATCCCAAGTGAACGTTTTGACAGATTTTTTCCAAAGTCTGCATTCGAATCAGACTAATTGTAAAAATTATTCACCGAGTGTAGTAGCCCCAGATTCAAGGCAGAATATCAATCGGACTGAACCTGCTTTTGCCTCTAATGTAACGCCTTTATTGAACCGTCCCGTGTCAACTGCTCTGCGCATCCTGAATCCAGGTCAAATTAATACATCGTTAAAAGTCCCAAGAGTTCCCAAAACCAACCCTGAACGCTTGAGACGGCTTGAAATGCTACAAAAATTCGGCGATTCGGCTTGGAGAGATGTGTGTTGTCACTGACACGACGATGTCCTTAAGGTCCATAATTCGACACCGGGGTTCGTGGAATTAGAAGGTAATAATGAATTCAAAGCATTTCAAAAAGGCAAAGACTATACATGTAACTCTGAACGAATCATAGCAGCGATCTGTAACGGCTTGCTTACTCAACGTGAGGCCTTAAACAGTAGTCTCCCTGGAGACTACTACTACAAAGTCCTGACTTTGTCAATTGGACTGCGGCTCCTGGAACTGTTTTAAATCCAGATACAATCTTCGATAAGGTTGTTGAAATTCTTCAACCTTCATCAGAGTTTCATAAGGTTAGCGAAGAGGTTATGCAAATGGTTTGCGGAAAGCGCGCCGAATACATTGAACTCCGCCGGGACCGCATACTAGCCGGAGTTCAGAATAAGAACTTACGGGAGGGTCTGCGGAAGATTCCCCTGAGTTCCGAGCACCTTTTCATGGAATCTCAGCTCCGCGACTACATCCATAATACGGGCGGTTTGGACAAGTGGATTCGCCCGTGGTACACTAATGAAAAAGCTCAGAAGTCGGTAAGAAAGCCGAGAGCGGTGCTAAAACTGGATCATACGATCAGCCTTTTAAAGAAGGAAATCAGAAATACCAGAACAGAACTCGTGACAGGAACAACAAAAACAACTCTAGATACAACAATCAGAGCAAGGAAAAGAAAAATTTCACGCAGCTTAGAGCTATTACCGAAAAATGACTTACCGACGCAGACGGTTCGGACAAGGTTTTACGGAGGCTGCCTTCGAGCGTATCGGAGGCAGTGGCAAGCGGTTCGGGCTCCGGAGGCCCTTCTCGAGATGATTACGGGAATGCGCTTGCCATTTACCTCAAAACCTTTACTGGTCCAACCTACTCCAGAAACCCTACGTCGCTTCGAGACTCCATATTCAGCCCAGATGTCCAAGGAAATCAAAAAACTTCGAGAGCAGAAGGTCCTAGAAGTCCCAGACCAACAACAACTGGGGGCGTCATTATTCTCCAAGATGTTTTTAGTAAAGAAGGGCGATGGTTCGAATCGACCCATCTTCAACCTGAAGCGTCTAAATCTGAATATAATCCCAAAACCGTTCAGATTAATCTCTCACCTTCATGTACCGAACTTTTTGCAAAGAAAAGACTGGATGGTTAAGCTGGACCTCTCATCAGCTTACTTCCATGTCAGTATAAGGACCTGCCATCGTCGCTTTCTGCGCATGGTATACGAGAACCAGATTCTCCAGATGACGTGCCTCCCTTTCGGGCTATCTTGCGCCCCGAAGAATTTTGCCTCAATAACGAATTGGGTGGCCGAGTACCTGCGCAACAAAGGTATAAGAATAATTGTATATTTAGACGATTTCCTGTTGGCAAACCAGTCACAAACTGTACTAGTGTCACAAGTGAGAAGCGCGATAGACCTACTGGAATCCTTGACCTGGACAATCAACTACCAAAAATCAGTATTTCAGCCAACACAGAGATTAGAGTTTTTGGGGATAGTATGGGACACTGTGCGGAATGTCAAGACACTTCCACGAAAGAAAGTCAGTACAGTAATGTCGATATCCAGGAGAGTAGTTCTAGAGAAAGAGATGACACTCCGAGAGGTGCAGGTCATGCTAGGCACCTTAAACTTTGCCAACTTTGTGATTCCCAGGGGAAGACTGCATTGCAGACAGCTACAACTTCATTTGCGGAAGCTGGACAGAGTGGGGACTGTCACACAGCCAAAGATAAAGGTATCTCCACATGTATTAAGAGATTTGAAGTGGTGGATAGGGACATTGGAGGACCCATTAGTAGCCAGCAGATTACACCAGGAAAATGTTCAACACTTCCTAACTACGGATGCAGCAGATTTCGGATGGGGAGCACAACTAGACGACAGGATGATTTCGGGCAGATGGGCACCCGATCAGAGAAGATGGCATTGCAACCTAAAGGAGATGTCTGCCATTATAGCGGCAGTGAACCATTTCAAGAAACAACTACAGAAGTGCCATCTAGTGCTTCAGACAGACAACAAAACAGTTGTTGCATATATAAAGAAGGAGGGCGGAACACGATCGACAGGCCTCCTAAATTTAACCTATCACCTTCTGGATCTTTAGACAAGTGGAAGATACAACTAACAGCGGTGTACCTACCAGGAAGATTCAAGGATATCGCGGACCGGTTATCCCGAGGAAAACGATCAGCAGAATGGACGCTGCTAGACTCTGCGTTAGAGACGGTGTTCAGCAAGTTCGGGGTGCCCCAGATAGACTTGTTCGCCAGCAAGAACGCGAGGGTAGTACGGAGTTATATGACAAGAGATTGTCGGGATCATCAGGCGAAATTTTGCAATGCCTTCAGCCGTCAATGGAATTTCAGGCTAGCATGGGTATTCCCTCCGCCGAGCCTCATCCCACGAGTCCTACACCACTTGAATTCGGCTCAGGGAAACTATTTGGTAGTGGCTCCAATGTGGAAGAAGGCTTTTTGGTTGCCGGACCTTCGTCTGCGAGCCTTATGCGAGCCTATGAAGATCGAGAACCTTCACCTAGTGCTAGTGGATCAGTCAACAAGGCTTCCGCCACCTCAGATTCAGGATATGGAACTTTACGTTTGGAAGATTGGGGGTGGGAAGAAAGCACAAGAACCTGGTCTCAAGCAGAGAGAAATCTATTGAGGTCAAGTTGGAGACATTCTACCTTACGAACATATACACCGGCATGGTCTCGATGGGTTGAATGGTGTAAAAGAAATAATTTCAACCACAAAATACCTGATGAAATAAGCTTACCAAAATTTCTGGCATACTTGCATCTTGAAATGAAATTGGCTTACCCAACAATACTTCTTCACAAATCAGTGGTGCTAACTTTTGGAAGGCCAGTACAAAATTTATGTTCTCATTTCCTCGTCAGGCAAATTTTAAAAGCAATTTCTCTTCAGAATCCAAGAGCAGAAAAACCCCCGATTTGGGACCCTTCCACCTTGGTTGCTTGGTTAGAAAATAACCCGGAAGCTAGGGAAACTCTTTTTGAGGCGTCTCGTAGATTATCTTGTATAGGTACTACTTCTTCTACTACTCTTAAAAGTGACTCCTGAAAATTTTACTGACACGGGAGAGAGTATAATTTTACAACCCGCTTTTGGTTCTAAAACTGATACAGCGACAATAAGGCAATCAGGGTGGAAGCTATTAGAACATACGAATAAGAATGTATGCCCAGTACACTGGATTAGAAAAGTTATACAACTAGGTTCTATTAGACGCACAGTAAATTGTAATGATTCCCTGTTTATCACCATCAGAGGTAGGTAATTGTCAGGCAGCGTCTCGCACAGTCATAGGTAACTGGATTAAGACTGTATTTAGGGACGCGGGAATTTCGGCATCTGTGGGAAGCTTCCGATCATCGGTTGCATCTCTTAGCTGGTATGATAACTTCTCTGTAGAGGACATTTTAGCTCGGGGAAACTGGCGAAGAGAGAATACTTTCTCAAAATTTTACTGTCGTCAGATAGCAGGCAAACCACAGCCATCACATGGTAACCTGACTATTAATTTCGAACCAGTGTAAAGTGCTTAGATTTATTGATTTTGATCTAATATGAATCTCATAATATTGTATAGATTCTGATAGTTGTTCGATTATGGTGATTGTAAATTAAGATAAGGGATTTGTTCTTAAGTTTCGTTATTGTAGATTGGTCATATTACTTACTTCGGAGTATAATAATCCTTGATTTAATCATTCGTTTTTATTTCATGAACCTTTATATTACTCACATAGCGTCGTCTTTGGTCACCAGGAGTTACAAACACGTCTCTGCTAATAATACAAATTTTATTTTTGTGTAAAATTTGCTTATTAAATACACATCACGAAATAATAAATAGTCTAGCAACACTTGCATTTTAAGGTTTTAGCTATAGCGACATATGGCAGTACATTATATTCGTGATAGCAATCTGCTACTCAGCAATAGATGGCGCTAGTATGCTCACGTAGCTTCATAATCTTTTACCCTAAGAATTCTTTATTAGAAAATGAGTAGGCGTTTCAAAAATTACTACTACACATTAGGCATGTACAACTCGCGATACCTTTTATAAATTTGTTCTCTTAATACAATTTTAATGCCATATATTGTAAGCCCTAAAATATAACTGAATTATTGTACTTACATCGATCCTTATTTTACACACCTACTAAGTAGAATATAAAACGCAAGCAAATAAATAAGAATATAATTCGGCACTAACAACGTTGGTTTAAATCTATACGATTTGAAATTTATAAACAATAAACCTAGTCGTTAAACGGACTAGTTTACGTTTTTAGAAGAAAGCTAAAGAATGCTTTTGTAACAACCTTTACTAATGCCATCTTTAAAAAGTTTTGCATACCTACATTATGTGATCTATTTACCCTGTAGGAGTAATAAGTAAGTAAGGTTTAGGAGTAGGTAATAGTTAAATTACATGTGGGATATTTAAATTCCTTATACATTAAAAATTATGGTGATAATTACGCATATGTACTTAGGTAGGTACTAACATTTTTCAATAGAAAGATATATTTAATCATGTATCAATAAAGCTGTTTATGCTGATTAGCGTCAGATTTCTAATATAAATTAAGATTAACGATACTTGGGAAAGAAAAAACCAATGTCTTACAAAATTAATTTATTTTTATTCATCATTTATTAATTCTAAAAACAAACATCCAATCATCTTACATTCATCTCCATTTGAAACACGAGATTCATCACATACTGCATAAAATTAAAATTTAGACAGTGGACTCTTTTTTTCTTTCGTCACCCGTTTGGCAACGATGTCACACAACTATATTTTCTAATGGTAATTCAGTCACTTATGCAACCCAAGTCTTTGTATTCACTAGTTTTAACTTAACGCTAATAGAGGTTCTTCAGGGTCGTGCTTTGGGCTGTACGATTTCGCGTTGCTCTTCTTCCATTGCTCTTTCTTGCTCTTGCTCTTTAGCTTAGTGAGTTCTAACTTCGCTTTGGACTTTGAAAGTTTCGGTACGGACGTCGTCGTTTCGTCTAGCCGTTCGAGAGTTTCGATAATGTTCTTTGGCTGCGACAAAACTTGTCTAGATTCCTCGCTAATTTCGTCCATAGTTCCGTTTTTATTCGCATAAACGACTACGAAGTGTGAATACGCGGAGTTGGCGGGAGTATTGATGTCGGCGAAGTCTCTGAAATTGGCGAATTGGTCCTGATTGTAGTTCGGTCTGGGGTTAGCTATGTAGCCTGAGTCATAGGAAGGTCTTCCGTGTCCATTATTGTAGTAAGAGTTGTAAGAGTCAAATTCGCCTGAGTCCTCGTCATTTTGTGCGAAGAAAGTGCCTCCTCTGATGATACCAAAGTTTCCAGAACCCAAGACGCTGGAGCTCGCATCGACTAACTGAGCGGATGCCGCCGGTGTGCTCGACTTTGCGAAGAAGTCATTGTTCCTATTGCCCCCGAATAAAGGATAGTTTAGCAGGGATCGGTACGAGTTGGGTCTTTGACTGAACGCTGTTTCTTGGTTGGTGTATCCCAGTCGGAAGTTGTTTTGTCTTGGTTCGAAGAGATTGGCGAATGTCGGGAAGAAATTTTGGGAGTCTCCGAGGACCTCTATGGAGTGCTCTGTGTGGTCTGAAGCTGCAGTCGCAGGTTCTTCAAACTTGTGGTTGGGAGGAGGCGCGACCGCCTCTTGAATGATCTCTGATGATTCCGCATTCAGGTCACTAGTTTCATCTGTAACAAAGAAATAGGTCTCTTAGTATTTTTCTAATACTTATAGATCAATGAATACTAATAGGTACCCATTGGTCCAGGTCTTGCGGTTTCATGACCTTTAATATTTTTTGGGTGCTGTCATAAATATTTTTAGGTGAAAAGGCATTGAATTTAGTGCAATTATAGTCTAGCAAAGTACGCGTAGGAACGTAAAACGGCATCTAGGCAAACCAGTCTGCGAACCTTGACCAGCTCGGTTTGAGAACAATTTGATATAGGAGTAACCTATCACATTCTAATGCGTATCACATACTACACAAAGCCGTGGTTGATGTTTTGTTCTTAATATCATAGATCAAGAATATCATTTGAACCTACACACATCATTTATTAACATAGAATCGAAAGTAAGTTTGTTTGTTATGTCTAAATTATCATTTTTAACCTGAAACGGAATAACATTATTTATGTTCTATTTTTTACAATAACGTAGGTACTTACATACTTATTTTGAAAGTGATGTTAGAGAAGAAGGTTATTTAAATAATAGTAGTACTTGATTAAAATTCCACATAAGTAAAGTATATATAGAAAATATTATACTATGTTTTTAAACTCGTGGGAGGGAAAGTGACAATGTTGTTTATGAATTATGGAAAGCATCTGAGGTTCAATGTTATGATGACGTCTTAATCATGTCCTTAGAATGAAATCTGCTGCCGCATTGTCACTTGTGACTGTATTTCCTGATTGTATAATCAACTTATTACAGGGTGGATTATTAAGATTATTAGATATATTATACCCTCCTACGTATATTTACAGAACATTACTTCTTAGTACATCAGGTATTTTGCCACTAGGTACGTATCCGATAGGTGGCTATCTAATTCTTAAACTAGCATCAATTCTATTTAGCGAGGATATGATCGTAGAATAATTTAAGTCTATGGCCTGATGTTTCCTATCTTTAGTAAAAGTTAAGTAAGTAATAAATCAATTATGTCCTCATTGAGTCGAATTCCTATTATTTAGAGTCTCTCTCTTCTGACGAAATTCTTTGACGATCTCTCTTCTGACGAAATTCTTTGACGAAAGACGAACTTCTGACTCTTCTCTGAATTGTGACGGAAGTAATTTATAAGGGAATCCTCTTACATACATAATAACATCGAGATGGTACATATCTTGGCTTGCACATAACCACATATAACTGGCAGTCACCAGTGTAAGGCTGGGATCAAATAGGGTTGTGTCAGATTGTAAAGCAGACGTTTTTGTACTAAGACACATTAGCGTACAAACTTATGTCTTCTTCTTCTTCTTCCAGTGCCTCTCCCTAATGGAGGTTGGCCGTCAGCTCAGCGAACTTGTCCCTATCTTGTGCCAAGCGAAAAAGTTCTTCTACGCTGGCAATACTCGTCCATTCCCGTATATTTCTCAGCCACGATTTCTTTCTTCTTCCAACGTGTCTTTTGCCTGCGATTTTGCCCATCATTATGAGTTGGAGGAGGTCATATTTCTCGTGTCGCAAGACATGTCCTAAATAGGCGACTTTTCTCTTTTTGATGGTCTGCAAAAGCTCGCGGCCCTTGCCGACGCGTAGGAGCACTCGTTCATTGGAAACCTTCTGTGTCCAGCTAATGCGTAGCATTCTACGGTAACACCACATCTCGAAAGCTTCAAGAAACTTTTGTGTGTTAGCTTTTAAAGTCCAGGCTTCACTACCATACAATACCACAGGCCACACATAACAATACTTATGTCAACAAAATCCATATTTTTTTAAATTTTATTTTATGAACTCTCGAGACTAGAAAACTCTCCCACGACCAACCATATTTCCTTCTATAGAACAGGTCAAATGAATTAAGATATCGTATTCGTAACTCGAGATAGCTTGTGATTAATGTTCTGTCTCATTAGGTCTGTATTGCCACAGAGTATATAATAGTACTAGTTACGTGGTAAGTTACGTGTTAGGTCTCATGTGTTGCCAGTTCATCACTGTTTTCCGCTCTATCTAACGGGCTAATGCTTTGGAAATGACTTTTGGAATGCCTTTTTTAACCTCTTGCACATATAAAATGTATGATTTTAATAAAAAATTTTATTACTCGGCATATTTGAAATGGATTGCAAAGATGTTATTAACTGGAGATGGGAAGAAGGTAATTAAATCCTAATTCTTAATTTTGGAACTGATTTGACAGAATTTTTCATAAATTTTGTAGGAGGCACAAACTAGATGAATTTTATTTTCGAAATTAATTACAACGATTACTTCTTCTTAATTCACTCTAACGCCTCAAGCTGGTGCTTGGCAGATCCATCCCAGAGGTGCATACACGGCCGAACGTGCCTCTAATTGTATTCTTCCGTATTGTTGCATTTTTATTTACAGAAATCTTTTATTTCCACATTATCTATCCAATATTGTAAAGGCGTAAGTTTGTGTTAGTGCATAAATACGTTTGTTTCTTCTTCATGCTTGAACAACAGAACTAATATCTAATATAGTAAAAAAATTACATGGAGTAATATTAGACCCTAAATTAATACATAGGCTACTTTAAATCCCGGATTAATGCAAGCAACACTTCGGGCGCAACAACTACGGTCATAAGTTACCTTCCTGAATGCTATTACCAGATTCAAGTTTAGTTACTTACTTAGAGAAAACATGATATTATGTCACACATAAACCAGAACTTAACTACCTATTTATTTACTTACATACAACTTGCGGTCGTATGTGTGGTTAGAAAACCTATCTCAAGATATTTCCGGCTAAAAAACTTGATCTACTAAAGAATATCTAAATATATAAAACTCAAAAGTGACTGACTGACTGACTGATTTAGTGATCTATCAACGCACAGCCCAAACCACTGGACGGATTGGGCTGAAATTTGGAATGAAGGTAGATGTTATGACGTAGGCATCCGCTAAGAAAGGATTTTTGGAAATGCCACTTTTAAAGGGGTGAAATAGGGGATGCAAGTTTTACTTCTTAATGCGAGCGAAGCCGCGAGCACCCACTAGTGTATCATAAACTAGATTACCAGGATGCTGGTAGTGTTATTAATGTATCAGCATATAAATAGACGGACGCATTTAATTACCGTAGATATGAGTATGTGTATTTAATGTACCTATGCTTGCATAAAAGGTCATAAGTTACTCAATGCTATGAAAATGGTACTGAAATTTACTGATTTAATTAAGAATTTTAAAAGATTATCTGTGTATAACCTATTATTACTAATTTGCAATTTTGTAATTATTCATAGCATACAAAAATAACAGATAAATCCATTGAAAAGCTTTTCATCCCTTCCAGCTCACATTCTACTGGTTTTAAGATTTAATATAGCCTTGTGGATTGCTCATTTACAATTAAAAAGTTTCCAATCTGTATGTTATTATAATTATTTTTTATAAGTTACAATCATCAATTTTATTTAATTTTAAGTTTACTGCTACATTATTGAATTAATCATAAATATTGTAGTCAGGTATAGGTATAAGATATCAGTAACAATTTTCACAACCATGTTTTTCATAAACGTCATAAAAAATTATGATGTTACGTATTCTATTAACAAATACTTTTATATGGTCGGATATCACAATACCGACCTCACTAACCTTTGACCGACTTAGTTCGAAAACATGCTATATTTCTGTAGGAAAAATGTTGGAACTACTTTTGCAACGACGCTCAGGTCAAGTAAAAAAGTGTGGAGGTAAGTTTGATGCGAAACGCTAAAATATACATAATATATCAGTAAATAATAGCACGTTTTGTAATGCACGCTTGATTGGCTTTGCCACAGAATTGTAAATAAAGGCACGGATTTGTTGATGAATAAATTTGAAATAATTGCTACAATTTGTACTGACCGGATTTGGTGCAAATACAATCCTAAGTAATTCTATAGATAACTTATATTCGCTTTTAGATGTAACAGTGAATATTTACGATTGTTTATATAAATAAAAAATAAAATAGCCTTTATTCTACTGCCTAAACATTTATATATTAGTGTTATAAATGTCACTCATCAATAAAACTTTGGGTAAACTTTTTTTTTAACTTTGTTTTTTTTTAATTCTTGAAACTTTGGGTTACAATAGATTGAATTTTGTCAGCAGAAGTTGCCTGCTAGGCAAAGGCCTCCCATCCGATTGTTTATATAATATGTTACGGCTAATACCCGAAGTGCGGCTACACCTAATTTTAGCCGGTTAGAACTAGGTGTAGCCACTTAGTCTTGGTTAAACCTAGTACGAGCCGATTGTTTTCGGGTAAAACTAGGTCTCAAGTCCTGTTGTAGTGCAAGTGAAGGACTCGAAGTCACTTGTCTGTGACAGAAGGTAGATTAGGTTCGTTAGGTTGCTTTCTACCAGGCACATGCGACGACGAGCGAAGCAAGGAGGAGCCAAGTCCTGTCTCGATTCAGGGTTTAACCATTTTTTTTTTTTTTTTTTTTTTTGACCCAGGAAAACCCTTTAAAGGTACCACTCGACCCCGGGGAGGGCGAGTGGTTATGTGGGAGTCTCCGCCAGAAGGCCGGCATACCCACTAAAAACCTGGGGTGTTCCACCTCTGCATCGCGATCAGGGCCCCGAGAGTGCGATGCATGCGTCCGCAGCCCTGGCGATGCTGGCCCGGAATCAGGCCCCGTCTCGGGGAGCTTTTGCTCGTCCCTCTAATGGACGACGTGTCAGAACACGGGACACGTCGTGCATCCTGTGGGGACTCAGTCCTAAGGGCAACAGGTTCCCCGACCTGCCGCCCGGAGTCCCCTCT
Source organism: Macaria liturata (assembly GCA_964023185.1). Classification (NCBI taxonomy): domain Eukaryota; kingdom Metazoa; phylum Arthropoda; class Insecta; order Lepidoptera; family Geometridae; genus Macaria; species Macaria liturata. Next base: position 3,492,125 of record OZ026815.1, on the reverse strand, counting down.
ATGGAGGTCGGCGGTCGTGCGCCAAGCGCCGCCCTCCAACGCGCCTCCTGCGCAGGGAGTTTGGCTCCGCGAACCTCTCCCGCGCGCGCTCCGCCTCCTCCTTCAGTGCGAGAACTTCTTCGCAGAAGTCTCGCACCGCGTCCCAACCAACGTCGCTCTCGACCATCGCTTTCGCAACGGCCGGGAGCGACAGCCTCCGGTCTATGGCAGCCACGAGCCGCGCCCTCTGTTCCTCCCACGCCGAGCACTCCACGAGGGTGTGCTCCGCCGTGTCCTCCGGGTCCCCGCAATGGTGACAGGCTGGTGTCTCCTCCCTCCGCACAACCCCGAACAGGAATCGGCCAAAACAGCCATGGCCTGTCAGGAGCTGCGTGACACGGAAGGAGAGAGACCCGTGCTGCCTCGCCAACCACTGCACGAGGACAGGGCGGATTGCCTCCACTCGGGGTTTAACCAAGACTAAGTGGCTACACCTAGTTCTAACCGGCTAAAACTAGGTGTAGCCGCACTTCGGGTATTAGCCGTAACATTTATAAAACTAATAATACTGAGTGAATATCCAAGCTATTTCTATAACTCTGTTATTTAATTAAGAAGTTATATACATACATAAAAGTAATATTAGTTATAGAGTTTCACATATTAAATGATGCTCATTAAAAATGGTAAACATAAATCATAAGCTTGTCAATAGTTTCATAAATTAATTTGTTAAGCATATAAACTGCGCCACACATGCATCAATTTCCATATCTTTCAATACTGGTAGCTCATTTATGAACCGTTTTAGATATAAATGATTATTAAAAACCGTCATAAATTATGTTGAAACAATAATAAATTATACAACAACACGTATATGGAATTAACTCTAGATTGATTCTAATAAATGTAAGATTCAAACAATACGTTCACAATGGTATCTAAACAATATTTGATTTAATAAAAAAACGTAAATTGCATTATTTAAAAAAAAACCTATTATATGCGTTATAAATTACGATACCCTTGTTCGTATATTTCTCTCCAAAACATAATGTAAGTAATTTGCCAACATTTATTTTGATACTAATAGGTATTTATTGCTCTTTATGAACATTTGGAATTGATATTAATTTAATCAAAAAACAAAAACCAAACCTCTCGGAGCGCTTGGTTGACGCGACGCGTGACCAAAATGCTGGCCTTTTTCTGGCTCAACGTATCAGCATTGCCATCCAGCGTGGTAATGCGGCCAGTATGCTGGGCACGCTGCCCTCTGGTAGTGGCTGGAGCACTTAGATTATCTTTAGGCTTTACTAAAGATTTTCTAAGTGCCCCTTTTTGTAGTAGTTAGAAGTAGTTTGTTTAGTTTTTCTTGCCTTGTTTTTATATTTTATTTAATCAAAAATTGTCAAATATTTAGAAGTGACTAATGAAGGACCGACCCATAAGTTTACTTCCAAAACCTACATATATAGATAAAAAAAATTATGCGTATATAAATTTAAATGTTATTTTTTTATAAATTAACATTTTATAACAGAAAATAAAAGGTTTTGTTTATTTAATTTAGAACTAAAACTAAACTAAACTTAATGTTTTGTAAGTTTTTTCAAATATAAGTCAAAATTTAATTTAAATTGCATAGGTACATTAAATCTGCTTAAGCCATATTATATTACGATTTTAAGTTGTAACGTAGTGAAAAGTTTGTGTGTTTAAGTATGTGTAACTGTTTTGGTCACAAATTAAATGTAGATCAAAAAATTGCTTTAGATACCAAAAAAACAAAATTTGGACTAGTTTCAGGAATCTTAGCATAACAAAATAATATCAAACGAGATTTGATAAGAGAGCTGGAAAAGATTATTCTCAGTAATTAAAAGTCCATCAGAAAAAGCTCTACCAAAGTTAAAGTTAGTTGTACCACAGGGCAACCCAAGTTATGTTATAAATCTTACTTAGGGCATAAATCTTCCAAAACACATTGACCTCCTTAAACTATGTATACCTAGTAACTTACAGCAGCCATCTAGATACCGTTTATCTCCTACAACAGTTACGTGATTTGCCTTTATTGTAGTCGGATGCAAATTAGACGCATTTCGTCTATATGACTCATCTCATCTCTACAGATAGTGTCTTGCGAAATTGTTCATATTAGATGGATTGTGGTTTCTGTTTGTTTGTGTATGCTGTTTTTGAGATAGTTGACTGCTAAATTAGCGTAGGATAATTGTGTTTTTTTTTTAATATCAGTACTTTTAAATACATTTCATCTTCAGGATAGTTTCTATTATGCTGCTAAATTATGCTTAATCAAAATTAAACCCATTTAGACCCAAACCAAACTGAGCAGTAAAAAAACTTTTTTTTTTGTATTAATTGGTAGAATCTGACATAATGAAGTAAAAATCGTAAAAATATTAATGATTTTTTTTTATTTTGATAGAAAAAAAATGCCGTCCTCATATGGGGCCACTGGGCTCAAACAGTATGAAAACTTTCAAAATAAATTTTATCAATGCAAAGTGTCTTACAACACTTTTTGCATTGCCAGCGGGCTTTTTTATGACAAACGGCACATCTCAATTGCTGGGATAGTTTTTGAGGGTAGTGGCCCACCCCATCGTGCTGCAGAATTGGCACTACAGAAGCTGCTGGTCGCATTGATACGCTTTCTGTGTTTCGCAAATAGTGACGAGCGACGTAGCGTTAGAATTCAAGCTGATCCATCTTGACTTCGTTGGTTAGTAGGTGGAGACGCCATGCGTTTGCAATGGCTAGATCCAGCATGTAAGTAAATAAAACCCACCACCATTTTTTGCCACGCACAGCGGTGCGGTACAGGGAAATAGTCTAATCAGCTTGATCAACCCCACTTATACCCTTGTTGTAGTTTTGAAAAACATGCGGGATTCCAACTTCCACTTTTTTCTTCTCTATAGCACTCCATCTCTTTACTTTACCTAGAGGGAGAACACTGTCAAAGTTCGACCCCATAGAGCAAACACTGTCGTCCAGCCATCGCACAAATAAAACTTAGTTGACTTGATCAAAGCGGTAATCAAAATCGGCACGGTTTTTCTTCTTCATGTCCTTTACTGCTACGAGAGGGCACTTCTTGGTCCTACCCTCGCGAACAGTACCAGTTGCGCGATAACCAGCTTGTCGTAGATCACGTAGCAATGTGTAACTGGTAAAGAAATTATCGAAGTATACGATATGGTCTTTAGAATTGGTTTCAAGTTTGTCGAGTAAAAGCTTGACTACTCTTGATCCCAATGGCTCTGTAGGATTGGGGCCTGTAGTCTTCCCACAGTACAATCGTCTCCTTCTTCTTCATCGGTAACCAAACTTGGGTTTTGGGGGCAGTGCCACTAAGTCAATGTCACCAACGTCTCCTTCTTCTTCCATTACAGCTTCAATTGCTTCTTGATGGCCTTGGTAGTCATTACGACTGCTAAATACCCGTCGTGCCATTATGAAATTGTCATTGGCCTATCAACAAACATAATAAATTATTTACCTCAGATATGCCCATTGGCCCCAATTGGGGACAGCATGATAAAATTAGATTTTATCTTACTTGTACTTAAGTTTTGTAATGAAATAAAGTTGTAAGTAATAGTATATAAAACAATTAAGTAATTTATGTAAGAAAACAAAAATATCTAGAAGACAAAGATAGAAATAAAGTATACTCACTTTGAAATATCACTGAAGTAAGAAACAGGTCCACAAAATGCACAATATACGACTTAAATACGTTTTGAATTATTATTTTTACTAAACAACATAAAAATGCACTACTTGTCGTCACAATCCAGCAAATGAACTAACTAAAAACAAATATGTTAAAAAATTGTGGGTAGATTTATGAGTGTCCTCGTTTGGGCACGGCGGGTCTATATGGGTTTAAAAAATCAGCACCTAAGTCGCAATTAGTTAAACATATTCTTCTTTTTTCTCTTACTCCATATTTATGTACATATGTATGGTTTTGAAAATAATAACATAATCTATACTAATATTATAAAGCTGAAGAGTTTGTTTGTTTGTTTGAACGCGCTAATCTCAGGAACTACTGATGCGAATTGAAAATTTCTTTTTGTGTTTAATAGACCATTTATCGAAGAAGGTTTTAGGCTATATAACATTACGCTGCAACTAATAGGAGCGAAGAAATAATGGAAAATGTTGAAAAAACGGGAAAAATTATTCATCTTTGAGGGCTTCTGTTGCATGCGCTGCGAAAACGGTTCAAGATATCACAAAAAAATGTATCAAAGAATTATTTCTCTTAAAATAATCTAACAAAATGTCCTTTACAATATAATGTCTATCTTTTAAGGTTAACTCAATAAACCCGTTTTTATGGTATTAACTATTTCACGCGGACGAAGTCGCGGGAACCAGCTAGTATTGTATAATTGTCACTGGTGTGATCTATACTCATTGTAAATTTTATCTTTACGATTGAAAAGAAAAGTCAGTTGACAATACTAGTATAAGAACCACAAATATTATGCATAGCTCTGATGCAAATGCTATTTTACAGTAGCAGCTTGTTACTGCTTTTTGCTTGTTTTGAATATGCTGCTTTTTAACGACTGTCGTTTGTATTTCTATCTGCCATTCTCTATTTATACTCTACACGTAATAATTGTGAAACAAGTAAAGGATTGTAGCAAAATAATGACAAATAGATAAACTTATGCTATTTTTGACATAGATAATGTATTTTTGACTTTGTATTTTGTAAAAATATAATATGAAAGCTATTTTGTTACTTATACGACTACATAGTGTCTGCAAAACGCAATTTATAACCAAAAATGTTCATAAATTTCGCTTTATTATCTAACAGGTCATAACAAAGCTTTTCCTAACGCTACTCTAGCAAATTACTACCTATTATTATATCATGTTGTCATCATCTCACTCCGGGCTATATTAGATTCCAATCATTTATGCAAATTTGATCATTAAAGTAGGTATAGGTAGAGACTATAATGGCATGTTACATGTGAGATATGTTACGTGCATGTCCTTTGGCAAAGCTTATTATAATGAATGAATGGATATATTTCCGTATAAGTAATTCGAATGTAATGTGATTTGCGCAATGCATCTCCATAATATTAAGTGTCATATTGCTCCGTAAAAAGATTACTTTGTTTGAAGAAAATGAACTATAGGTTCATACTTTATAACAAAGAACAGAGTATGGAAAGGTGTAGATATATAGGAAATGAATATTAAATGCAAAAATATCATTATAAGTAAGTAAAGTTATATCTTATAGTGTCAAAGAAAAGTATATATTTTTTCTATTTTTTTTAAGTGAGCGGAATCATTATTATAACAACAACTCAAATTAATAATTTATTTATTGAAGTAAGTCAGTTCAATTTTATCAAGGTTTTAATAATTCCATATAGATATATCGATTTCATCACTACAATATCTTCCTGACAGCCTCAAGTAATATAACAATTTAAATCTATTATATTCATTTCCTCTGTCGATCAAATACATAATTATATTGTTAGTACATAATATGAACAATTTATATAATTATATGCTAAGTAGGTAATGATATGGTGTAAACGCGTTAACATAATGGTTATTACTTATATAAAAGATTTCAATGAAATGAATGGCAGTCATAACTTTAAGGAATTAGAAATAACAATTGCAATGGAATATGTATTTCTATTCATTTCCAGTATAATTGAAATATTTGTCTTTATAATAATTTAATATATATATATATATATATCTTTTTTGTGCTTGTTAGACTTATTCTGACAGCACAAGTGGCGCCATCAGCCGCTCAGTCTGAAGTGTATGGAAATGAGTGTGGATTTTCGCGCCTGGCAGTTAGTAAAACGTAGCCTAGTTGGTTAAGGCGTTCCGGACGGTGATCGGAAATACGCAGGTTCGAATCCTGCCGGTCGTGATTATTTTCGCTCATTTTCCAATAAAAGTTTAATTTAATTTAATATACACCATAATGTTTTTTTTAGTTTTATTTTTAAATGTACACATAAAATATACATCATGAGATCACTGAAGAGGGAAATTAAATTTATAAATGAACATATAAATACCAATTACTTATTAATTTAATTAGTACCTAGATATTCCTTTTCTCGCTTCAAAAGACTTCAACGCGCTCTTAGACTTAATTGCTGACCGTTTTTGTGTCTGTTTTAATTATATTGGAAAGCCTAAAAACTAGGTTAACCAAACAAGCTAGCATCTGTTAACTATCGTAAAATTACATAAAATCCACTAAAACTTAGTTGAAGCCCACACGCGTTTAAAGTTTATATTACGTGCGTAAAGAGTTCGTATGCAAGTTCTGACCACGTAGAGTTACAAAACAGCTCTATATTCAGCCAAAGTGAGTTGACAAACACTGCCATTATTGTTGTTAACTAGATCTGGTATAGGTAGGCGTAGAATGTATAAAATTAGTGCTTCGAGTATAATGTCGAGAGTTTTTAAAAGTGTCACAGATATAAATTTCCCTTAGGGTAATACCGATGCAATCAGGTGAGTTTGTATAATTGGTCTCTTAGTGCTTCTTGGCGCCACAGCGGAAAGACAGATTGTGAATTTTGGCATGGCGTTAGTATAGCACCTTGATAGTAACATAAACTATAACTTATCTTGAAGGAATGTGGTTTAAGCTACGGGTATTCGGGAGTGATAAAATAATTGAAAAAAGTTATTCAGAGAAACTCGAATAAAACTTACGTATTTTTTTTTATTGCTTATTATAAAGATTTCCGATTTGTAACTACTGACACTATAAAATTCTTTAAAAATTACCATTTCCAGTCCTCAAACTACATTACCAAACAACTTAACACTGCCTATGCTGCTCACGTGTAAAATCGATGTCACGCTCCAGTTTACGGAGATGAGTCGTTGAGAAACAAACTGGATGTGGTGCCAAGAGAAAGAACCTTAACCTGTGACAGTCCTTGATACTTTGTATGTAGGGAATTGTAAATGTGTTGGAAAGGTGGTAAGAATTAAATAAAATGAAAATAAGTATATATCTACAAACACCTTCATGTCAAATTTTCACAAGACGAGATAGTGAGCATACGGTTTTTAACTCTTAGAGACTACAAAATCTAGACAAAATACGCATCTCAACTGCTATCACAATTAATTAACATGTTTTATAATGTTTTTCATTACGTTAAAGTAAAGTAATTAAGAACATCACAAAAAGTACATACAAAATTAGATATTTGTATAAGTTTTCTGAGGCAGTTACGTTTTAACAATTTCGAAAAGGGGAAGTCCTTTGTTATATAAGTATCACATATAGTACAAATCGAGCATAACTAAAATCCTTAATTTGAACAACAAGGTCACGTCCAACATCTAATAAAAGACCCGGAAAGTAATAATAAAAAAAAAACTTTAAGTATAACAAAGAGTTCAAATGTGGATCAACTAGTTTTGGGTAAAGCATGTACCTGCCACTTACCTATTTACCTTTCGTGAAGTGATTAATCTTTGTAGAACAGTGTGTGTGTGTGTATATGTCTTCCGCCTTTGATTCACTTGTTCAAACTTAGAAGTTACATTGATTCGAATTTTTTTACACATAATTGTTTATAATGTTAGTTGTTACCCGTTGTGATGTAGTAGTCACTCAATTGTGATACAGAAACACTTTTCATATTTATGTTTGTAAAGTTCCACAATTTTATTTATCTAGATATCATGACATATCAAAATTAACTCAGTTGTCAACGTGAGTTGATTACAACCACACAATCAAATAATTGTCTTTGAAATATGAGTGAGTAGGTATGCGTATATTGTGTTTATGTCTATATTGACATCGATATATAATTTTCTGAATTTATTAGGTACCTATATTTTTTCAATATTATGATTTCAAAGGTCAAAGGGAAACATGTTTGAAAGACCTTGTCCACATAAAATACATATAATTTCGATATGGGTCAATACAATGACCCATTAACCCTCACCCGTAATAATGTACCCGATAAAATTGATGCTCAGTATTGATTGTTTTTAAGCCAAACTGTGGAACTCCTTGCCCGAATCTCTACACCAAGCAAATGTAGGCAAGTGCGCTAGATCGTAGATTATAACATTGCTTAACATCAAGCAAGTTGTAGTAAAGCGTGAACCTATCTCATGTAAAAAAAAGTTAAGGTACTAAAATATGTTAAATTCATTAAAATATTTACATATATTATAACAAAGCTAAAGAGGGTCAAAATCTGAACACTTTTCAGCAGTTTTTAGTATTATTGTTTGTTCATCTGTTTATTTAAACACTCGTAATGCAAAACGTCTGAACGGATCATCCTGATTTTTTGTATGTAGGTAGTATGAGGTATTAAAAGTGTCATAGGCTACTTTTTATCTTAAAATAATGTGAACAAAGCAGGCGTCCAGTATCATATATTTGTAAACACCAAAAGTTAGTCAAAATTTGACAATTCTCGATTACGTTTATGTATTAAAAAACGGCTACGTATCTTACTTAACAGTGTTACTATAGTAACTATATACTACAGAAAACAATGTAGCAAGGTGTAAATTGTTTCGTATATTAAAAACCCTGTAGTGTTTATTTGTAAATGAACAATGCATGGCAATATTTATAAGTACCAAGAAAATGTTTCTCCAATGCCTAAAATTAATTTCTTCCAATAAAGCTCATATCCAAACGAAACCGATATAAATATTCTAAAAAGTAATCAGTAGGTGTGCCGCTCAAATTTACGACGTGATAAAACTCGTGCTTATCAGTGAATTAAAAACGCATATGGGCTTGTATTATTACCTTTTTAGCGATATTCCGATTTCAGGACAAACGCAAAAACATTGTACTTTTTCAGCAGGCTTATGATGCATAGCAAGACATGAGATACGTTTCTCGTGTTTTTTGTTGCAATTATCGAGTTTTTTTATCTCCACCATTGCTAACATGCGGGCCCGGCGCTAATGTCGACATGGTATGGAGAGTCAGAATAAGACATACCTACCTACTTTTTCGTATTTCGAACGAGACAATTTGACAACAAAGACAACAACATAGTAAAACAAATTACTCGGCGAAATTTTGTCGTTGCTATACGAAATTAACTCGATGTTGCGCATCATAAGCCTACAGGAAAAAAACATATAAAAGTATAATTTTTAAATTTTCTACTAATGTACATAATTTCTAACATTTCTACTACGAGACGATCGGATCATATCCAACTCATTGTGAAACACCCTGCTGATCGCCAGTTTTGATATGAAATGAAATGAAAATGAAATGAAATAATTTATTCGAAATCAAGTCATGTTACATTCACTAACTCTAATAAATATCTTAGAGGGGAAGCACATTTCAAGATTAACATCGTCAATATTTTTATAATTATATTCATTATGTACATAAGTATATTGATTATTTATGACAAATTTAAAATTTTTGGTAATAACATATTTTAGAGGGCAATTAATTAATTTAAATATGTATTTATAGTTAAATAAGTTTTACTATCAGCTGCAAAGAGGCTTCGTCAAATAATGTCGTAGAAAATTTTAAATTAAAAATTACAGTATTTTATTATAAAGTATAGAGCTGTATAGAGGCTATGTTGGTACAAGCCCTGGGATCATAATATAATATTTCCCACACAACCCATCCTTTTTCACACAGATTACATCTCGATGCTCAGGAATCCGACCCCGGTTTCTTTATTTTGAAAGGCTATCTTCAAATGAGAATAAATGAGTATAATTCGGATGCTTTTTACATTTTATGCGAGAGAAAAGATATTTAAATATGTATGGTCGAGAAACTTTGTTGCATTGAAAACGTTTTATTTAGGCTAAGAATTTATTTATGTAGGTAAAATAAACTTACCTATACTGACGATGCTAATAAATCGTTAGTTTGTTGTTCAAAATAATAAAAAGAGGAAAAAGAATCGAGGAAATGTACGTCAAAAACGCTTTGTTTTCAAAACAAGTAACTTGATTATTTCTTGAGTCAATAGACTTTAAAAGACATAAACACGGTACGCACGTAATTTTAGCAAACGTTTTTAAAGTAGGTTCTCACACTAAATTTAATGGAGACGATAATATGTGTGTGTGTTACTTTTACACACACAATTGTTTTTTTGTATTTTATACAAATACAAAATTTTATAGGTCAAGATATATAATATATTCTAGTAAAGCATAGTTTTTATCCTGTAATTAGATTACCGCAAGTATCATCTAAGTTAACTGCTGATAAGAATTGCAATAAGGCTACGAATGTTAAACATTTATTTTCATATTATAACCCAATATACCGTAATACCACCAGCGATCTTCAAAGGGAGAGTGAATCGGTTCTTATCGGGTAAGCACGCTCCATCTTAGGCCATAGCCTTTGCTTGCTATCAGGTAAACTATGGCCAAGTGCAAACCCGTTCAAGTTAAAAAAAAAAAAGAAACATCAATCAAGAGCCCAAAACACAAAATTCAATTACAATAAAAGCCGACTTACTTCACTTATCTATCAATATCTAAAGCACAAAACCAGTAGCCGTTACTTCCTGAAGCCTGTCAACCTCTCTACGAATCAAATATTACGTCATTCGTAAGACAGATTACAGCCACAATGTTGATAGGCCCAAACACGCGGATAAACACACAGATAGTGTCTGTATACATATATTTATGTATAGATCATGTCACACGAAATTCCATTCATGACTTGTCAAGTTGTATGTAGGTTGTATCGGTGGAACCGCATTGAGGGCTACCCCAATTGAATGTACTTAAGAGGTTTACTGTAAGATTTACTATTGCATTTCGGATGATACGTTTTTAGACATTTAGACTATCCTAAGGCTAAAGATTTACTGAGTGCTTTTTTATTTCGTTGTAATTTGAAATAGTATGTTTATGTTTAGTTTTGTACTTGATCATTATTCATGAAAGCACAGCAATTAAAACACATCCTTATTGTAAAAAAATACAATACGGATGTGTATACAAAAAATAAACAAAAAGATACAGTATAAGTCCACCTTAGCAGTTATGTAAGTTATGACACAAATCTGCACAATGGAGATAATGTCATTGATTAAATCCACATGCAAACTAAACACTCATGTCAGAAGGATGTCGATTATAACTTCGATATGGCTCATTGTAAAATGCATGTCATACATACATATACTAATGCTAATTAAGGCACATATGGATCAAGTCATGCGCAATCGATACGACAAGATGCAATATTAATCTAGTAAAACAGGAATTGTTGCTGACTTTACCTTTAACTTCACATATTCACACCTATTTGCAAATTGTAATAGTCGTACAAACACATAAACAAAAATCCAGACAGTATAGTTAGCAAGACAATTTTGTTAGCAAGTATTCAGAAGATTACTTTTACACTAGCGAATAACTTAACAGTAGTGTGTTTCCATCTTTTAGATTACATAATAATCTCTGAGGCAGGCAAATAAGGTACTATCATCGTATCATTATACGCAAAGACTATGCCAACTGTTATTGTAAGATATATTATGTTTATTATGTTGTCGAAATAATTACATTTTGTAGGCATGAATATGAACACCATACTTGATGACAAACATGTATTATATAATATGTGACGTTAGATATAGAAAAATAAAAAGTAGTCTCTTTCTTTTTTTATATTACTCATTTTACTCATATCTTTTAAAATAAATTGGTGGTATTTTATACGGCTTTCTGTACTTGACCATAATTTGCCTGACGGTAAGCGGTCATTGCGATTTAAAATGAAACGTTCTTACCTAGTAAATATCGATTCATTCTCACTTTGAAGATCGCAAGTCCGCGGATTAGACAAATTATTTACCTGCAGTGATAAAAAATAATAATAATACAGTAAAATAATTGAGCTTTTCGTAATGTTTGTTTTAATTTATGATCTCCCATTTCTTTTAAAGTTAGATTATTTTAATGAGTTAGGTAGGTACTTAACTTCTATTAAATCTTGAATGTCAAAAGAATACTTGGCAAGATATTTTAATTACTAACGTACAATTTTAAGAAGGGCTTTAAGACAACATTTGGTGTTGACAAACGTTAATTAAGCGTAAATAAGGACAATTTATATTACACCTAAATACGACATTACGATTTTTATTCTCCTCTTAAAATTTTATTTTTATGAGTTTTTAGCATTATTTTGCAAGTAAAATAAAGTCGTTTCGATTGTCCCTTGATAGGAATGTGTTTAAAGTATCTAACACGATATAAACTGATACGAACACTGCATTTTGTATATTTTAGTGTTACAAATGATGTGTTAATGATTTGAGAATAATTAAAAAAGAAACAAAACACGTTTGTTAATAAATAGATTGTTATCCTTTTCAAGTATTTTAGGTTTAGTCTATGTTATTTTTTTCTCAAATTTAATGAAACACGTATAACGTATGTATTTTTTAGTATTTTAGACATTTTAGTATATATCTTCTTTTTAAGTACTCAGTATTTAATCATTTTTATACAATCGTTTGAATTTTGAATTAAAATATAACGCACATTATAGTATTATAATATAATAAATGTTATATCGCCCACACATATATAAAATAATGCTCCATTTTAGGCTATAACTTGGCTCCATCATCATCATTATGAGATCGTTTCCATTTATGTTTATAAACTAAATCAAGCAGCATTTTGGAGTTGTTCTCAGATGGTCATAAAAGCCAATTCGTACCTAACACCTTCAAATACATTTAGGTCTCACCAATAATCTAACAATGACTTTCGATGTCAAAATGGCCTACTGTTCATATACATTAGAGAGGTCCTTTCAAGGTCCTTGTATCAAATGCCATACAGACACCGTGACCGAATAATGGCCCGATAGATCTTTGAATTGCCGCAATTGTGTTATGATTTTAGAGTTGTTAGGTACCTAGTATGTTTGAAGTTGCATGGTCGTATGTCATCATCATTATTGCTATTATTGTATCTACGAGAGATGATTGATCTCAATACGAAAGCCACAGATGTTGTCACAATATTGTCAGGAGAAATGCCGTCGTGTGGGCAAATAAAATAAGATGACGCATAAAAAATTATATGTATTTGCATTGCAAAACGATTGTTAGTTATTGCTAAAAATTTGGTGATATGTCTTAATGAATTGGAAATAAATAAATTTGTAAAATCTTTCATTTTATAAATTAAATTTTAGTACACTTATAGCGCCAATAAATACTTTGGAGTGATATTTTACAAGGACCTATTTTGTTTTCCTTTATTTTGTGGACGGTCTGGTCTTATTGTTTGCTTGAGATATGTGGTTAAAATTTGTGGTGTTGTTGCAAACAAAAACAAACCATAAAATATACACTACAAATTTAGTTAGCTTAATTCCTGTATGCATAAATAAATTGCATGAATAAATTTTTGATATTTGTATTATTTAAATACTCTTATAAATTCCATTTTTAAAGAGGTGAAATAGGTAATAACTTTATTTACATATATACAACATTTATATAAATATACAGGAAAGTAAGAAAAAAAACCTTACATAACAAACACTTTCATCACATATGAACAGGATTTAAACTAAACTATAATACAATAAATTATAGAAAAAAATATTTATAGGATAATTTTTTTTTTCATGTACCTACATAATTCTAATTCATTTATTCCAAAGTGTCGGGGTGAGTTACAAAACGATTTATCACCCTGTCATGCTCACGATTATGTCACAAGAATATGAAGATGCAACACTTACTGACTGACATAAAGGAGCAGAAAGCCTTTCAATGCTTTTAGTAAACTTCCTTGTGTTACTTAAGTGATAATTGAGTTTATTATGACAGCATAGTGATTTTGTTGTATTATACACCCACATAGATAAAATATTGGAGAAAAATAAGTACAAGTTATTGCCTATTACTTATTTACTAATTGATTTAATATCTCACCCAAAAATAAACAATTTTGCTAGTTTTCTAAATTCTGAGCAATAGCAGCAGAATCTCTAGGTAATAAACGAGTTTCTAAAGTTATTATCTGCAACGGATTTCCACAAAGTGATTCCTAAACCAATATCCTAAATCAGTGTCAGGGGTAGATTTTTGAGACCTCATTTTCTTTGTATTTTTTTTGTCTTAGGCATAGAACACTAGTCTAAATAAGAAGGTATGACGGATAAGTACAAATTAGTTCTCAGTATCTCAAACTAGTCCATTGAGAACAAGGCCGCAGTTCGTATTTTAATCATCTTACTTCTCGTGATCTGCCGCCATGCTTCAACAATGTTAGAAATCTAGGTCTAGTACTAAGAACATCCATCTACTAACAAACATCCTGTATAAGTAGGTATTGCGTGAAGTAATCCGTTATATCTAGTCTTATTTGGGAGGAGATAATCTATAATCTCAAAGATAACTCATATAATTATATTGCTTTGTTTTCTAAGCTGTAAAATTGGTTTTAACTACGTCTCTCTTGAGTCGTATTTCTTCATGTCTGAGGGTCGTGACTCCCTCGCAGAATAACTACGTACGTAACGCAAAAAATATATATTGAAGAACTGGGCTTTTAGCCATGGACAATGGATTATGTTAATATGTGATGCTCTGGGGTAGGTAATCCTAACTCATTTTACTGTTCTTTATTAACGTCTACACACTCTCTGGTCTAACGCTACGTTTTTCAAGAGAGCATGAATGAGGTCGTAACTAATACGATAATAAATAAGCTAATGAAGCATTTTAATATTTTTGCTCTCAGATATGACTTTACTTTAGTATTTATGTAAACTCTGACGACTTTATTTAACGTTATGTAAAGAATGACACTGTTATTGTGCACGGTTTCTATTTTGTAGTACTTTCTGTGGCATTTACTTAACATAATGCGTGGTTTAATTAAAATGTCAAAACACACAATGCTCGTAAATTGGTTCCACATACATAATACGTCAAAATTAATTAAATAGTTATATAAATACTTGTTTAGTTATGGGAAGTCATGGGTAAAAGTTACTGGGAAGTTGAATAGGTGTTTATTAATGGAATGTGAAAAGGTTGCAAGATTGGCATATGCCTTCAGAAGTTGAGTATCAAGTATGGTAAAAGTTAAATCTTGATTTATTTAACCTTTTTAAGTACATACATACTTACGTACTATTGTTACGTAGCAGTTGTTAAGTTAAGCAAATTATATTTGTATAGGTACTCACACATATATGCATTAAACCGTTTTAAAAATATGAACTGTCTATGATTAGATAAAGTTTTTTTTAACACGGAATAGGCTTACGTTCGACTAGAGCCTGCATGATGTTAAGCACCACTGTAGTTTAACATGTTGCACGCTTGCCTAGAAGAAACCTATTTACTCTGGATTTGAAGACCCTTGGTTACAATTTTCTGGAAGCAGGGCTCCAGATAGAGATGCCAAAATGGAATCATTGATAATAATAAATTTATATTCGTTGATAGACTTTCAATTATGCTAATTCTAAAGCTTTAAAATAGTTGCTGTGGCATTAAAATATATAAGGTTGTTTCTAATTTTGATGTCAGCACTTATAGACCAATAAAATATTCTTCTGTTAATTTCAAAGTTAACCAATTCATTAGTATTATGATACTAACGAAGGTATTTCCATTACAACATCAACCGAGACGGTTATTAATTTCAACAATTTGTCTCACAGTTTACAAAATATAGATTAGCAAACTCAAATTTATAAAGAGGTTAATCCTATTTAATAAGTCAGAAGTCACCTATTCTTGTGAAAGAATAAAGAATATTCAATATCATTTGAATATTTGCGGAAATGTGTCACAATATTTTTGACCCGGCCTGACCTGAGCTTTGTAAGATGTTTTCACATAGGGATGTTTTAAAACGATTCCGCAACTTAATTGATGAAGCATTGTAAGTTACGTAAGCATTGAACATGTTTACGTGCTTATAGTAAGTTAAGAAGCTGAGAGGAAAGTGGTTCTGGGCACAACAATGGGATTTCCTCGATCGTGTAAGAGTAAAATGTGTAGAAAGTGAAATGATCGATGTTCTTACACATGTGTACGTTGTAGGTACACGTAAGTGCGTAAAAAACATATACAGAGATGCATTCCACGTTAGACGGTAGTTTACATTATGAGCCAGATACACCAGATCACAAGATGGGATTACAAGAGCGTGATCAGAAAAGTCATGTGGGACCGTAACTTTCCTTCTTTTGGTGCTAAACCTAAAATATTTTTTTATTCTCTTACAAAACTTGCATACTTTTATGCATGTAAATGTATCACCTAATAATAAGCATTTGCAAAAACATATACAAAGTTCAACGATTCTATCTCTAATTTAGATTTGACCTACTTATCTAACAATATACATAAATGAAACATAATTCTATTAACCAAGTTGCAATGTGAACAAAACCGCGGGAATAGAACCTGCTAAGCTAACAATGCAAGTCACATTAACACGTCGGCGGACGCCGGTACCAACGGAAATAACTTCCTCTTGCTTGTTCAGTGCAGTTTGAATAATTAAAATGAGATTTTACCTAAACTTCTATGAATTTAAAACTTTATAAACCCTTCAAAATTAGGGTCTAGTTAAAATTACTCAGGATGAGTCTAACAAGATGTCTGAATTTGTCCAAGTTAATCAATGTCAATGATAAATAATTACTCTCATTGACCAATGTGATTTACTATATAACTTTTCGGGTAGGTGCATCTCAATTCTCTCTTTATTTTTTTCAATAAAGTTGTACTAAAATTTCAGTGAATACCTTGGCATATAAAATTCGACAGTTCTTTTTTAAATTAAACTTTTATTGGGAAATGAGCGAAAATAATCACGACCCGCAGGATTCGAACCTGCGTATTTCCGATCACCGTCCGGAACGCCTTAACCAACAAGGCTACGTTTTACTAACTGCCAGGCGCGAAAATCCACACTCATTTCCATACACTTCAGACTGAGCGGCTGATGGCGCCACTTGTGCTGTCAGAATATGTCTAACAAGCACTCATATCGATGTACTATGGACACCTGATATGAAGAGAAATGGGCCTTTCGCGTTTTAATTATGAGTTAATTTATTAAGTGCTAAACCTGCACTATGGTTGTTTAAATTAAACTTTAATTATTTTCGCTTATTTTCCAATAAAAGTTTAATTTAACCCGTCAGGCGCTAGGGCCCCTCGCGAAAAAATGGCCGAAGCGCAACGCCATAGAAAGTATTTTTTTTGAGAAGGAGTTATGTTAATATTATGTTATGTTAATTTCGTAATATTTCGTATGTTTCTTAATCCTATGCTTAGATTGATATACCATTATTTAGGTCTTGAAATTATCTTTTTTTGTAAATTATGTGTGTGGTGAAAATAATACTTACCAATAAAGATTTCTTGAGATGAAAATGTTGTTTACATAAATTGCTTGTCACTTCTCACTTCTAGACACAATTTTGTATATTTTGGTTGGTTTTTTACAGAAAACGTAACACTATCACATATTACGATGTTTTTTCAACACTATTATAAACATCTATCACTTCTTACACTACACAAGACTATTTGTTTTTTATTGAAAACACGGCGGTCAAACTCACGGCCCGGCCGGCCGGGCGGACTTGAAAGTTTGACCGATTTATCTCACTTATTATTCACAAAAACACATATAAAACACATTTACTAAGTTTTTCATAGTTTTTTTAGTAATTCTACCGATTTTAATTACCTTTTTCTCACAATACTATTTATTTTTTATCGAAAACACGGCGGTCAATCTCACGGCCCGGCCGGCGGGCGGACTTGAAAGTTTGACCGATTTATCTCACTTATTATTCACAAAAACACATATAAAACACATTTACTAAGTTCTTCATAGTTTTTTTTAGTAATTCTACCGATTTTAATTACCTTTTTCTCATTTGAAACATTTTTTATTCTTTTTCACATCACTTAGTCCAATGCACGATATAGCACAAAATGGCGGATTTATGACCGACACGGCATAGAGAATATTTAATTTTTTTTTTCTAGTTCCGGTTGCTGCATACGGGTTGAAAGCCACGTATTTTAAAGTTTATGAACGCATCTAAAGATGCGTTCATAATATAATAAAGAATAAATAATAATAAGAATAATATGAATAAAGATGGTGAATGGTGCGACACTGATTTAAAAATCAGTGTCGTTCATTGGACGAAACTTGTAATAGAAAAAGAACCAATGGCAGACAAAAATTAAGCAATAC
Source organism: Macaria liturata (assembly GCA_964023185.1). Lineage (NCBI taxonomy): Eukaryota > Metazoa > Arthropoda > Insecta > Lepidoptera > Geometridae > Macaria > Macaria liturata. Next base: position 3,473,813 of record OZ026815.1, on the reverse strand, counting down.
TCTATTGCGCAGAGCGCTTCCCGGTACATGTTCTTACGCAGTACGGTGCTTATTGCGCCTGACGGGTTAAACAACCATAGTGCAGGTTTAGCACTTAATAAATTAACTCATAGTTCTTTTTTAGTACTTCATTTTGTTTAAGTAATGCAAATAAAAATGAAATGTATGATGTATGTAATTTCTAAATTTATGATGCACTCATTCAGGACAAACTTCACTTCTGAAGTCTAAAACAGTCATCTTCCAAGTTACTCAATCCGAATACTTATACGATCTTACAGTACAAACCTACCAATTTCACGATAGCGCGACATTTTGCAACTGATTAACATAATGACATAATAATCGATATAGTAGAGCTTATAAAGCCGTTTTCGGCTTGAGACTGTTTGGGATGTTACAAGCAAAAATAGGCTGTATTGCCTAAGAATACGGTGTTGGTATAATGACAAATTGTTTTGCTAAACTAGGTTGATTGAGGGCAATGGCCTGACTAACCTACTGACCATACCACAGTGACCGCTGGTCGGATTTATAGCCTGGTTTGAGCTGATAAATGATAATATTTGAATTCGGAGAGCGTTCAAGGTAAATTGATTTATTGTAACTGGAACTATGTTTGGTCAGGGAGTTATGGTGCTCGATCATGGTATAGTAATGTTGTTGTTGATAGTATAATTTCTATAGCATGAACAATTACGATGTAGGTGATAGGAACGTAATTCTTGAGTTGTTTATGTTTAGGTTTTATGAAGCTGCATTAATTTGCTTCTCAGTCTTGTTATCCGATTTTACTTAGAAAAAACCAATAAAAGAGAAAAATTACAAATTGTTGTGTTCGAAAATGAATTGGTATTTTCCTCTTTTACAATCTTCTACGTCCACCAAGTTCCTGATAATCATGGTTTTGACATGAAGAAGAAGAAGAAGAAGAAGATATAGAAGAAGTCGGAAAATATAATCAAACAAAAGAAATGCAAGCGAAGCTACAACTGAATGACGCTGATGCTAGGAAACTAGTTCATTACTATAGATAGATAGATAGATAAATAGATAGATAGATAGATAGATAAAACTCTTTATTGTAACACACATTGAAAAAAATAAAGACAAACAGAAACACAAACGACTTAAAAAATAGTGCCACAACTGGCGGCCTTATCGCTAATAGCGATTTCTTCCAGGCAACCATAGGTATAGGTACCTAATGTACACTAGCATATTTTAATTGTAAATTACTTACGTGAAATAACAACTGAATAGCTAAACAACTACGAGTATATAGGTGCTATACATTTTATACAAGCTATAAAAAACATGTAAATAAAGTAAAATAGCCCCGCATCCTACCACATACCTCTGTCCCTTATGTCACATATTGCAATATTACACAATAGAGCTTTCTCTGCAACCCATAATAATGAGTTTACACGTTCACAATACCGATGTTCCGATATAAGGTAATCTTTAATCTTGCTTATAAGGAGCTTATAAATATTGCTGACTTATACGATAGCGGGTTATTTTAAGGTAGGTTATGTAATGATGGTTGGTGCTAACTGTTGACAAATATAATGTGCCGGCGGATATCAATAAGAAAATGAAAAAGTTTTACTATAGTAAAGGTTTTGGGTATTTTTAAGGAATTTTAGGTATTTTACTTACTTTAGTTTTTATGGGTTCGTTGTAAATTTCGGTAGTAAAGTACAGAAGTCGTTTAGACAATAAGCATAGTGTTTTTAAGACTGAACATACTATGTAAAGACCTGAATGTCGCATTTTTCAAGATTTCTCTTACTAACTTGAGTACAAAGATGATATTCAAATCCATTAAGGAAAATATAAATGAAACATCATTTTGGCTACTTACAATCATTATGCATTTGGAATAGGCCGGGCCGTTAAAATTCATACCGCACGTACTATCGAAATTACCGTTTTTAAGACACTGGGTCAAATAATCCATAGATTCATTAGTGCAAAACATGGACCGTAATGAATACCGTTTTATTTCTAAAGTACGTTATTGGTTTAACGGTGGTAATCATTGCTAAGCTATGATTCATACGTAGGTACTTGGGTCTATTATGGTTACGTGGTATATTGTGGAAGGAATTTCGTCTGATGCATCAGAACGGAAGGGGAAACTGGGGAAGATTGAGGCTGCTGTTGCAAAAGATTTTTTTTAAGTTGAAGAAATCAGGTAACTTAATAGTATGTTAGGTAAGGTGACATAAAATGAATTTGTTTTCTCACTGAAAGTTTGGGAATGCGTGTATTGTACTGGAATTACTTTCGAACGGCTAAAGATATTGCGATTAAGTTTAGATTAACACATAGCATACAAATCTCATTCTAACAACTTTACTGAACATTGAGAATATCAATGTCTACAATCAGTATTTCAATACTGATTGTACTATATTCTCAATGAAGGTACTTATTTAAACATTTTAGCTTTTATAACAATATCATGCCAAAGGTCCTCAAGACAGTTAAAAAAAACCTCCCATCACTCGAGTTTGCTGCTCATATACAAACTTTTTTTCTAGTATCAATTTATGTTAGACCATCTTACCCCAGTTTCCCCTAAGCACTAATCGCTTGTAAGTGGTTATAATTGCCGTATTGCTAAGTATAATTGTCCTAAGCACTTAATAATGCGATTTAACTGCGGTTTATTTTTAACTGCGTTATACGTAGGGTTTGTAATTAAAAGTAATATGTATGATATTTCACATAAAATGTGTTTTTCTGTCTATCGGTCTATAATAAAGTAGCTAAATTCAACAAGTTAACCCAAACAGATTATGCTTTGCTACTATGTACTAGTTAAGTCACTCAAAGCTGCGTTTTTGTATAAAACATTGAGTGCAACGTCACAGTTCGTTGCACTGATACGCGAACTATGCGTAATTTAGGTGTTTAATTAATAACCTTGTGATATTCAATTACATTTGTTAATACTTAGCTGTGTTGAATAAAAACTTGCTAAAATAGTTTTTACTTAATTGAAGACATTGATTTAAAATTGTTTTACAGAAAAAAAATAGATGCATTATATAAACCTAGTATGTTTTTCTTTTACTTCTTTGCACAAAAACGGCTTAATTTTTATAAATGGATGAAATTTGGTATGGAAATAGACTAGACCTTAAATTATGGCGTAAGCTACTTTAACTTATTAGAAGTAAACTACTGCATTAGGTTCATATTTGGCTTGAGGAAATATGATCACGTATCTCAGTTTCGCCTTAAGCTCAAGTGGCTGCCAAGTCGCCTTCGTCGGAATGCACATTATGCTGTCCCTTCTTTATAATATGTTATTCAATCCTACAACTCCCAGCTACTTAAAATGTCGTTTCAAATATGTACACGACACCCATGCTCGTAATCTTCAGTCGTCGGAAATGCTAACTTTATCTCACCCTGAATTTAACTCGCCATCCTTCTTTGGGCGCTCATTTGCTGTGCAAGCTGTTCGCCTCTGGAATGAGCTGCCTCTTAGCATTAAGAAGACTCCGTCACTGGAACTTTTAAAAGCCAAGTAAAGAACTGGTATCTGTCCATGCAAACCAGTTAAACCTGCTGCTTATTAGTTTAGGTATGTCTATGAATTTGTATTTATATATTTTATTTATATATATATTGTATTTAATTCTATGTATGATTATAGTAGTTATTTGTGTTGTATTAGTACATAGTATTTTACTTAATTTCTAATTATTCCGAAGTATATAATTATGTACATTATGTATGGGTTTAAGTACTTTATTATTATTTCTTTAAGTGTAAATTGTTTAAGTTTTAGTAGTTAAATTTCATGTGTTCTTTATTGTACACCCCGTCTATTATTCCTTATGATTTCCTCTCCATCCTACGGTTGCTTGGAAGAGATCGCTTTTAGCGATAAGGCCGCCATTTGTGGCATAAGATTTAAATTTTCTCTTGTATGTGTTGTGTTCTATTTTATTTGTGTGTCCAATAAAGCGTTAATCTATCTGTAAACTGCTAGTTTGCCTTAAAATAGCTTAGAAATTTTCAATCAAACAAGACATCAACGCGCGCGAGAGTAGGTACGTTGTGAATGTTAAAAAGCATATTATGCTCAATTACATTGATCAACTTATCAAAATTCGCTTACTCTAGCCAACTTAATAAATAATAATTAATATATATTACCAGCCTACTTGACCCCACTGCGGGGCAAAAGCCTCCCCTCTTTCTAGCAACCCTATCTATTGCGTTCCAATCATTGCCACTCTATTAAGATCTTTTTCCACTCTTTTACCTTTAATAAATTGAACTTATTATATTATTTTTCCATGATCTCCTTCTTCTTCTTATCGAATGAGAGTGGCCAACTCCGGTGTCGAGAGTTTATCAAGCCGCCCTAAGAGCCTCAGACATGGCTTGACGACTGCCGTACTAAACAAACAGCCGGGACCTATAATTTAACGTGTCATCCGACCCACGGAAGTGCCCAAAATGGAATGCCACTTTTACGGTCACCCATCCGTGGAATGACCGCGTCGACTTTTGCTTAACTTTGGTAATCGCATGCGATTGCCTCCGCTAGCTGAGCTACCTGCTTCCATCTCCTTGGGCGCGTATATTGCCATACAGCCCGATGTCCAGCTTTGGTGGTCCAATAATTGTTTAATCTATTAACATCTTTACCTCACATTTTTTAAACTTTAACAAGTTAACCTCAAAATAATATTTTCCCAAGATCTCCACTTCCCCGGGCGCGTGATTCCTGCGGCATTGCGTCGTGCCTGACCTATCGCAACCTCCGCCCGCCTTTGTACTCTTACACAACGTCATATTTTATTGATAGACTTAGCTTCGCACTGGTTTATTCTTGATTTTTATACAATTATTGAATAATAATAATAAACATAAATAAACATCTGAATAATAATAATAAACTTATAAACATTAATAAACATCTCAGCGCTGGCAGCTATTTTTCTCAACGATTGAGTCTTTCCATTCAAAAAGAAAATACTGCCAGCATCCTATGATCCCTACCGCACAGCGACAACATGGACGGTGGTGTGCTGAATTTTTTGTAAATATCTGTTTTTTATATGTAGTTTTTTGTATGTCTAAAGTCATTTTTGTATATACTTGTGGAATATATGTAAATATTAGTTAGTTATTTTCGTAAATAAAGAAGTATATAAACTTTTACTCCCATTGAGAAGTAAAACTTACATCCCCTGTTTCACCCCTTTAAAACTGGCATTTCCAAAAATCCTTTCTTAGCGGATGCCCACGTCAAAACATCTACCTGCATGCCAAATTTCAGCCCGATCCGTCCAGTGGATGTTACGTGGATGGCTGTGCGTTGATAGTTTCATATATTAAGATAAATATTAAGCAGAATTGCAATAGAGTTACTGTTTTAACCGACATCAGAAAAGGAAGTTATTAAGTCTTCTTAAAGTTTTTTGTGGGTATGCTACGCGGTCACTCCCTTATTTATGAACCAATTTCAATCATTCTATTTTTTTTTCAACAAAAAAATGTTTGTTACGTCTGTTCGTCCCAAAGATATAATTCCGAATCCGATTTACTTTTTTTCTCATGATGAAATCCGTTGTATATAATTAAAATAATTAAATCTAAACAATCGTTCACAGGGCAGTGTAACCATTGCAATATCAAAATGTTTGGAATATTCTCAAGATGTTAAGAAATAGGACCTAAGTTCGGTTTAAGTGATTCAATTTGTTCTTACAATGAAATTTTAGTACTTTGGTGTTGTAAGTTTAAGTTAAAAGGTTACGTTGTAGATGAAATAAATAATTGAGGTTGGATAACATGGGGTTCTTAATTGTGTGGCGGTGTAAACTTAAATGTTGCAGGGCTAGGTGGGTGCAATGGTGTGTTTAAAATTTATATCGAAAGAGAATAAAAAAAATTCAGTAATCATTCGTAAATACAGCAAATAATATTTAAATAATTGACCACGAGCCTAACTAGCTAACTTGAAGCTAATTATGGTGCACTTTTAAAGAGTATTTATTAAAATTCTTAATTTTAGCCATAAGTACATACTCAATTATGTAAATATATTGAGCATATCTTGTTCATTTACTGCACCGCAATTCAATAATACTGTGCGAATATTAAATTACCATACTAAGTTTTATAGCTGTAACATTTTTCGTACTTTAGTAAATTACATGCTAAATTTACCTAAATATTTCCTCTCGACCCCGTTTCTGTAAGCATTGAAATGATGATAACAGAGCATTTTGGTAAATAGTGAACTTCCTCTGAACATTATATGCGTCAGTAACCGACCAAAGGAAGGATGTATCTGTCCGTTGTTATTTTGGTAAAACCTTCAAAATAGATTAAATATAATATTTTGACCCTAAACTGAAAAACTATTTTAGCTGCTAGCTAAACTAATAATCTCGGAATGTTTAAACATTTTTTTTAGTCGGCGGAACGGGGACATTTATTTTGTTAATACTATTTATAGAATATCGACCATCTGTCGTATCACAAACTAGCTGTGCCTGCGACTTCGTCCGCGTGGAATAGGTATTTTGGGCGTTATATTTATTTTTGCAAACAACCTCTTCAGCCTTATAAATTAAAGCTGTTACCCACGACTTGAACCGTTTTCGCAGCGCACGCAACGGAAGCCCTCAAAGATGAATAATTTTTCCCGTTTTTTCCAGATTTTTCATTGTTTTTTCGCTCCTATTAGTTGCAGCGTGATGTTGTATAGCCTAAAGCCTTCCTCGATAAGTGGTCTATTCAACACAAAAAGGATTGTTCAATTCGCACCAGTAGTTCTTGAGATTAGCGCGTTCAAACAAACAAACAAACTCTTCAGCTTTCTAATATTAGTATAGATAAAGTTTATCGCATTAAACACATCGCAGAATATTTTTAATACTAATGTATTTACTCATTTATGATTAAAAATTAAGTAATGTAATTAAAATTTAGGTAAAGCACATAACCCACATCATAATTTTTCATTGTTTAGATTCTTATATAACGACTAAATATTTACATTATATATTACATTACTGTGAGGAGGAAGAACTCATTCAGAAATACTTCCGCGCGCATTGTTTTTAAAATATTGCTTGAATCTGAATAATGCTACAAGAACCCTTTGTTATTTAACTCTTGGAAAAAGCGCAGTAGGTGTAACGATATAGAATTTGAAGTGTGTAAAATAAAATAAAATGAATTTAAATTGCAATAAAAATGAATTTAAATTGAAATAAAATGCATGTTGGAACGACTAGAGCTTAGTACCGGAATTAGGCAAAACCGGTACTAAGTACCGGTATATAAAAGTGACGGACGGTACTAAGTTAGCATGTAAGGGTTAAGGTGAATAAAATATTTCGTTACAAAATTTTAATAAGACTTACCGGGATATACTAAGCCGGAGCAACAAGGAACCTTTATTTCAAGGACCGTGCCGTATTGTGGTACTGGTATTGAGTTGTATGGTGTAAATAAATAAACAACAATTTCATATTCAACATAAAAAGGTTATATTTTAAAGCAAACAAGTTATATACACAGAAATAGTAGGCAGATGGCCACTCAAAGTTAAATTTTAATGTTACGGGTTACACACATTCGATTCAATTTAATTTAATTATGATTAATTTTAATCTTAGGGCTTATTCTCACAACAATTCCGATCACAACAATTCCGATTTATACAGGTCGACTTCTATTACAATAGGTTAAAATGACTAAGGACTCGTCACGATTAATTAAATCTAATCCGAAATTCGAACGGTAGTTAGTAATTGCATGGCCGCCTTCTTCATAAAATAATTTAGTGAAAAATATATATTGCGAATCTTATGTATCTAGAACGTTGGTAAATATAATTCGGCCTGATAGACACGACCACGCAACCTGCTACGGATGCTGAACAATGATGATGGTTCTAGATAAGGCTGGAGAAGTCAACTCATGGCGCACGTCTTCGGAGGAAAAAATGTGTCATAAATACCGACTTTTTGGCGGTGCCTGGTGTCACGCCAAGAGCGGATGGACTGAAGATCAGGGTTGTCGGTGGCAAGGTGCGCTGGTGCCGTATAAGAAGACTATGGGCGCATGCTCAACCCGTCGATTAGACCCGCTGTGGAAAACAGTAGAAAAACAGCGGTTTGAGTCTTGATCGTCAAGCACAAATTGTTTTCTTTAGCAAAAGCTTTAAATTATGAGAACTCACGTTTAATTTCTTCTTCCTTCGTAAAGAGGAATATCCGCCGGGTCTGACGAGATATGTAATGGCGACAGTGAAAGACGCAGCCCAAAAAGGCTGATCGTGACTTGCGATCTCCATTTTGTGATCTTTGTCTACGTTTCGACCGACGCAATGTTCACCCATCCAAGACGTCACAAATTCCGATTTTTTAATAGCAAATTACGTTCCGCAATTCCCTAGTAACGAGTTGACTATCTTTTTTTGCCAGACCGTACTTCAAATGGATCGATCTGTCAAAGTCAACGTCACCGGCTTCATTCAAGCAAATATCGGGAATTATCTGTTTGCAAACGAGTTTTGTTTATTTGTTTGGAAATATTAGAAAAATACGAATTATGTGCCGTGTAGTGAATAAAAATAAATACCAGTGTATTGACAAATGTGTCCTACCAACAATATAGTTGACAGAAACTATGTCACGCAACTGCGATGTGAAAAGAAGGAGTTGTGATTTGCACTCAACTTTCTTCGCCAGAAATCAAGGTAATCTAGATTATACAAAGACCTAGGTGACAAGTAACGTACTACGTTACAATACCCCCCTTTTCGGAAAAGAGGTTAACGCAGTTAACCGTCCAAACAGCAGTGGAAGCTGATTGAAAAATTTAAAACTAAAATCAAAAATCTCCTAAACAAACTAACCAGTTACTAATCAAACGACAAATTAAATATACAAAAAAGCAAAGTACTATCTAAATAAACACCAAATCAAAATACATACTAAATAAACACCAAATCAAACTTCAAAAAAAGAAACCTATAAGTAATTGAAAGTCGGTTGTAGACAATAGCTAATAACTATCATTCTGTTTCACTATCTTCCAAGTTTCGCGTATGTTTGTCTAAACCAAAGACTTGTAAAGACAACTAAAACTTTACAAAATAGAGAGCAATGAATCATTGGCTCTTACAAAACTTACAAATCCTAATCCATCTTAATAACTAACAAATCCTACAACTATAATACAAACTTATAAATTCTAATCTATCTTAAGCATATCTTTAGCATGATATTTACCAATGGTACCAGTATGTAATTCACGAAGTTCATAAACAACATCCGATAGTTTCTTCTCTACTTTACATTTTACAAATTTAGGTGCTAACTTTGCGGAGAAAAATTGTGCCGCATTCGACTGGACAAAGTTTCTACGCCAAACAATATCTCCTTCCTTTGCTCGAAAGTGTTGCCGTCGTAAATTATATTTTTGTGCATTTTTTCGGTATGCTTGAGTCAGTGCTTCTTCCACTTTCACATAAACTTCAGCCAGTTCATTGAGTGCTGTTGCTGCCGCATTTCTGTCACCGATCGCTAAGTCATCAACTGATGTTGGTATATCCCTCATAATGGAATGGAAAGTACCGTCAGTGATAATTTCACGACCTGTTGCCAGAAAGTACGGTGTATAACCAGTGGCTAGATTTACTGTGCTGTTCAATGAAAGCTGAATCTGTTGGAGATATTTCGACCAATTGCGCTGATCCTGATCTACCAAAATCGACAAGCAGACTTCTACTGTCTTATTATACCTTTCGACGGTGTTTGATTGTGGAGTGTAGTAAGCATTGTAAAAAATTTTCGGAACGGAGTATTTGTTACAAAATGCTTTAAAGGATGCACTTTTAAAAATAGTTGCGTTGTCACATATCAGGATAGCTGGCGTTCCCCATTTAAATATTATCTCTTTTTCTAAGAATGATGTGACCGTTTGGGTGGTCGCTGTTCTAAGTGGGTGAATCCAAACATATTTTGTAAAAACATCCACGACTGTTAATATGTACACATGGCCAGAGTATGCTCTTGGTAAGGGCCCTATTATGTCAAGCGAGAGCGTGTTAAGAGGTGTATCAACCTGTTTTTGGTTTGTCATTAACCCGTGAGGAGGTGAAGTGGAATGCTTATAAGCTTTGCACTTTTCACACTTTGAAACAAACTCTTTGATGTCTCTAAACATATCCTTCCAGTAGTAGTGCTCTTTGACTTTAAGGTATGTCTTTAAAGTACCAGGGTGTACACTGCAAAAGGAGTCGTGGTTTTCTTTAATACACGTCTCAATCAAATGCCTTGGTAATACTAATTTCCAACTATTTCCTGATAACTTCTGGTTTATTTTGCAGAATCTATATAGGCGGTTGTCCTTCACTTGGTAGTTTCTGTAGCGCAATGGTTTATTCTGACATCCGGTATAAACTTTATTATACCAATCATCATTACTTGATTGAATGCCCCCGTCATAGGATATTGCACTAATGGAGACTCTGGATAAAGCGTCAGGAACAACGTTTAGTTTCCCAGGTTTGTGACAAATGTCAAAATTGTAAGAGGATATCTGCATTGCCCATCTCGCGAGTCTACCCGATGGGTTGCTCAGCGACTTCAACCAACGTAAACTCATGTGATCAGTAACGACCGTAAACTTCGAGCCTTCTATGTATGCTCTAAAATAATTGATGGAATCAACGACCGCCAACAATTCTCGCTCTGTCGTGCTATAGTTCCTTTCGGGTTTCGTGAGCAAGCGCGAGTGAAATGCTACCGGGTGCTGGATTCCCTCAATTTCTTGTAACAACACACTTCCTATCCCTACTGATGAAGCGTCGCACTCAATTGTGAAAGGTTGTGTAAAATCTGGCGATGCTAACAGTGGCGCTGTGATTAATGCTAGCTTAAGAGTTTTGAAAGACTCTTCGGCTGCTTCTGACCATTCGATGCTTTGACTACCTTTTCGCTTTCCAACCAATGGTGTCATCGGTGCGATGATGGAAGAGAAGTCTTTAACGAACCTCCGATAGTACGAACAAAGTCCTATAAAACCTCGCAGCTGCTTGGCCGTTTTCGGTTGGGGGAAATTTTCTATGCAGCTTAATTTTTCTGGGTCAGTACGCAAGCCTTCGGAATTTATAATATAACCCAAGTACTTAAGTTCTTCTTTACAAAAATCACACTTTTTTAGGTTAACTGTGAGGCCTGCCTCTTTAAGTGCTTTGCAAACAGCTGAAAGTATCGAGATGTGCTCCGAAAATGTAGGCGTTGCGATTAAAAGGTCATCTAGGTAACAAAATACTTTGCCGTCATACTTATGTTGAAATAACGAGTCTATTAATCTTTGCAATTCTGCGCCAGCGTTGGAAAGTCCAAACGGCATTCGTCTAAACTCAAATAATCCCCGGTTCGGTACAACAAAAGCCGTTTTAGCCGTTTTTCAGGTCCCTGTTCGGGCGCCATTGTAACGATATAGAATTTGAAGTGTGTAAAATAAAATAAAATGAATTTAAATTGCAATAAAAATGAATTTAAATTGAAATAAAATGCATGTTGGAACGACTAGAGCTTAGTACCGGAATTAGGCAAAACCGGTACTAAGTACCGGTATATAAAAGTGACGGACGGTACTAAGTTAGCATGTAAGGGTTAAGGTGAATAAAATATTTCGTTACAAAGCCGGAGCAACAAGGAACCTTTATTTCAAGGACCGTGCCGTATTGTGGTACTGGTATTGAGTTGTATGGTGTAAATAAATAAACAACAATTTCATATTCAACATAAAAAGGTTATATTTTAAAGCAAACAAGTTATATACACAGAAATAGTAGGCAGATGGCCACTCAAAGTTAAATTTTAATGTTACGGGTTACACACATTCGATTCAATTTAATTTAATTATGATTAATTTTAATCTTAGGGCTTATTCTCACAACAATTCCGATTTATACAGGTCGACTTCTATTACAATAGGTTAAAATGACTAAGGACTCGTCACGATTAATTAAATCTAATCCGAAATTCGAACGGTAGTTAGTAATTGCATGGCCGCCTTCTTCATAAAATAATTTAGTGAAAAATATATATTGCGAATCTTATGTATCTAGAACGTTGGTAAATATAATTCGGCCTGATAGACACGACCACGCAACCTGCTACGGATGCTGAACAATGATGATGGTTCTAGATAAGGCTGGAGAAGTCAACTCATGGCGCACGTCTTCGGAGGAAAAAATGTGTCATAAATACCGACTTTTTGGCGGTGCCTGGTGTCACGCCAAGAGCGGATGGACTGAAGATCAGGGTTGTCGGTGGCAAGGTGCGCTGGTGCCGTATAAGAAGACTATGGGCGCATGCTCAACCCGTCGATTAGACCCGCTGTGGAAAACAGTAGAAAAACAGCGGTTTGAGTCTTGATCGTCAAGCACAAATTGTTTTCTTTAGCAAAAGCTTTAAATTATGAGAACTCACGTTTAATTTCTTCTTCCTTCGTAAAGAGGAATATCCGCCGGGTCTGACGAGATATGTAATGGCGACAGTGAAAGACGCAGCCCAAAAAGGCTGATCGTGACTTGCGATCTCCATTTTGTGATCTTTGTCTACGTTTCGACCGACGCAATGTTCACCCATCCAAGACGTCACAAATTCCGATTTTTTAATAGCAAATTACGTTCCGCAATTCCCTAGTAACGAGTTGACTATCTTTTTTTGCCAGACCGTACTTCAAATGGATCGATCTGTCAAAGTCAACGTCACCGGCTTCATTCAAGCAAATATCGGGAATTATCTGTTTGCAAACGAGTTTTGTTTATTTGTTTGGAAATATTAGAAAAATACGAATTATGTGCCGTGTAGTGAATAAAAATAAATACCAGTGTATTGACAAATGTGTCCTACCAACAATATAGTTGACAGAAACTATGTCACGCAACTGCGATGTGAAAAGAAGGAGTTGTGATTTGCACTCAACTTTCTTCGCCAGAAATCAAGGTAATCTAGATTATACAAAGACCTAGGTGACAAGTAACGTACTACGTTACATAGGTCAATGAATAATTACTTTTTATGACTGCTTTTGCAAATATGGTAATTCAATATTGAGTATGCTGTCACTATAAGGTAACTTTTAGGCACTTCAAACCAATAATAAAAAAATCAGTACTTCTTTGTAAACTTCTTCTTTTTTAGTGAAATACATATTTAATAAGGGTAGGTAATAGTTTATTTATTCAAAACTTATAAAACATAAAGTAACTAACTAATAGTATATATTTACAAGTCTTAAACATAATATTAAAATGTACAATATACCTAAAATAAAACAAACAAAAATTAATCAAAGAGCCCACCCCGGCTCGTTTCCGGCGCAAAGGTTCCCATTACGCTCGCCGCGTTGCCACGTTGAATCGCGATGGCTAACTTTTGCACCAAAAATGATCCGGAGCGGTCTCCCGTCTTCTCGTTAATTCTTTGGCCTAACTCCCTGAAAGTGAAATCATTTTCCAGACATTTTTATTATTTTTACCTTGAAACATATCGTGACATACGGTACCTACCTAAATAGTAGCCAAGATTGACCCTGTGTCAAAATATCATCTATTTAGAAAAGACAGAGATTAATGTCTAAATATAATTAAGTGCAACATTATTTCTCCCAGAACAAATGAGTAACAGAAATATTTTGTAATTAGGTACCCAATTACTTTTAAAATAAATGGCTATACTAAGTAGGTAAGCTCCCAGAGATTAGTTTCGGGTGATCACAGTCAGTGATAGATTGCTATTCTTATCTTGATTGAGAACAACTAAACCGCGGCATTTGAATGCCAGATCAATTAGTGAAAACGTATGATCGAACATATTCTAGTGATTTTACCTTTTACTTCGTTAAAATGGAGTGTTTAGTTTTGTTTATTCAATTCTAAAGAAACTTATTAATATATAAGTTAGTATAAATAAGTTTCTTCCAAATATATTAACGCATTTAAAATTTAACTACTCTTACAGGAAGCTTCTTTATCAATCTTGCGTTTTATCAATTTTGCGTTTGCGTTTTTGCCTCCTGGAAAAACGTAGGTAAAAAAAACTTTTAGCAGCCTTGATAACCTCCTTTTTTAAGCGTAAGCTTAGTATGGGACTAGATGGCGCTGTGTGATATGTCCTGAATTTTTTTGTTTTTGAAGTCGGCTAAAAATATCCGAATATTAACAATGTTGCATTATTTTTTAACAATTTTATTGCAGATAAAAATAAATTAATTCTCCTACCTACATAATGTATCAACCCGAAACATATGTTGCACCTTACAATATAATATGAACCAATCAACATTTTATGATCTTTCATGAAATATCAGATAACCGTCCGATCGTTTCCCTTAAGACATAGATCGCGTTCCAGTCAACACACAGTGTAACAAACACCTCAACCACTACAAACAAGTGACAATACCGAACACAGTGCAATTAGATCTCTATTACAACACCACTCGTGCGAATTAGTCACGCCACTTTACCTACTGTTTTTATCAGCTTTTTACTGTGGCTGTTAACCTTGAACTAATTGTTGTTGGCTTTCTATTTTTACTGTTTGTGAAAATGTTTTATAGTTGTTAAGTGTCGCGATATAGTCGTTATTTTATATTTTTTCGAAGTTAATGTTTCATATCATAATTGTTTAGCCTTAGTAAGTTTTAGCATCTATTAAAATAATAAATCTGAGTATGTTACTCTATGTTGTCTGATTATAACGATTACTAATAGATATCAAAGCATTTTTAATTAAATAGAACTTGTCAAATATATCAAAACTAGCTGGTTCCGGCGACTTCGTCCGCGTGGAATAGTTATTACCATAAAAACGGGTCTATTGAGCTAACCTTAAAAGATATACATATACTGTTGGAGACATTTTGCTAGATCATTTCAAGAGAAATAATTCTTTAACACATATTTTTTTGATATCTTGAACCGTTTTCGCAGCGCACGCAACGGAAGCCCACAAAGATGAATAATTTTCCCCGTTTTTTCCACATTTTCCATTATTTCTAAGCTCCTATTAGTTGCAGCGTGATGTTATATAGCCCAAAGCCTTCCGCGATAAATGGTCTACTAAACACAAAAAGAATTTTTCAATTCGCACCAGTAGTTCCTGAGATTAGCGCGTTCAAACAAACAAACAAACTCTTCAGCTTTATAATATTAGTATAGATTTCTCGAGTATAGATTTCTCGTTGAACACTGATTTGAAATGATGTATTTGACTTTTAACGTTCAAAAGACATTAATTTTAATTTTCAGTATAAACTGAGGTCACTACATGCTAAGGTGTAAAAGATAACAAAGATTAGTTACAATTTGCCTACAATTAGTTGAACCTTGACTTAGTTTCAGAAAACAAGACTATGAGAAATTAAGCGAATTCAAGGGTAAGTTGCCTCATTTCTGTAACAACTTGAAAACAACTGAATTTAGTTTGCTAGAACTGCTTATATACCTACTGCATAAATATGAGATGTTTCCATTACGCCCATAGTTGTTAAGAAATCATAAAAATAATAAAGAAAAGGTGTAAATTTCAGAAAGTGTGAGATATGTGACATGCAAGAAAATTAACAAATTGTTCAATATCTGATAAAATTTATAAATTAACTCTTTTCAATTACCAATGTATTTAATTACTTTGCTTGGAACCACGACTTTGTAATGTGACGCGTTGACACCCATTTCATACCTGAAACAAAATTATAACATTTATTAAAAATAATTTAACCCAATAAAAATCGCTTATCTTAATACCAAACACACGCAATGGGCAAGACCGAAACGAGTAGCTTAAAAGAATAGAGATATTATGCTTAGCAATGGATGACGGGCGAACGATGATGATGATGAAACTGAATTAGTAAAACGGTATTACTCGAGACTTTTCAAGACAACTTTTTTTTAAGCACCGAATATTATATACCTAATCTATCTAAACATAAAATAAAGCTGTAGGGGGTGGAAAGTCTGAACATAGAAGTGGAGATACTTCGAATAAATAGCAGAACACGTTCCAACAATTTCTAGAAATGTTGACTGTTTAAGTGTGTCTCTGATAGTCTCAAACACAGTATTAGTGATCATCAAGTTTTTTGGTATGTAGGTAGTATGAGGTCTTAAGATTGTTATAGGCTAATTTTTATCCTGAAATAATGCGAGCGAAGCCGCGGGCGTCTACTAGTAATACACTCGTCGTTGACTTGAAAACGTCCCCCATATTCAGTCGGTTAAAAAATAAATCGTCACGACGTAAAAAGAATGTAAAAAGCAAACAGAGGTAGAAAGTCAACAGCATTGTAGGCAGTAAAAGCGCATTGGCCTGTCCTTGACCGGGGAAACAATGGCTGGCGTGCCACGGACCACACTCGTAAGTATTCACTTTCTGTGGGAATGTTGTAGGTACCTTTATTGGCTTTTGAGGTTCAAATTGACGACATAGAGTTGGTTGTGCAAAACTGTGGCATTCGCTAGAGCATGAGCCATGAGCTATACTGAAACAGAATTGAATGTCCAATACTTCCGATTCCGCTGTTGATTAAATAAAATAAAATAAAATAAAATAAAATAAAATAAAATAAAATAAAATGAAATGAAATGAAATGAAATGAAATGAAATGAAATGAAATGAAATGAAATGAAATGAAATGAAATGAAATGAAATGAAATGAAATGAAATGAAATGAAATGAAATGAAATGAAATGAAATGAAATGAAATGAAATGAAATGAAATGAAATGAAATGAAATGAAATGAAATGAAATGAAATGAAATGAAATGAAATGAAATGAAATGAAATGAAATGAAATGAAATGAAATGAAATGAAATGAAATGAAATGAAATGAAATGAAATGAAATGAAATGAAATGAAATGAAATGAAATGAAATGAAATGAAATGAAATGAAATGAAATGAAATGAAATGAAATGAAATGAAATGAAATGAAATGAAATGAAATGAAATGAAATGAAATGAAATGAAATGAAATGAAATGAAATGAAATGAAATGAAATGAAATGAAATGAAATGAAATGAAATGAAATGAAATGAAATGAAATGAAATGAAATGAAATGAAATGAAATGAAATGAAATGAAATGAAATGAAATGAAATGAAATGAAATGAAATGAAATGAAATGAAATGAAATGAAATGAAATGAAATGAAATGAAATGAAATGAAATGAAATGAAATGAAATGAAATGAAATGAAATGAAATGAAATGAAATGAAATGAAATGAAATGAAATGAAATGAAATGAAATGAAATGAAATGAAATGAAATGAAATGAAATGAAATGAAATGAAATGAAATGAAATGAAATGAAATGAAATGAAATGAAATGAAATGAAATGAAATGAAATGAAATGAAATGAAATGAAATGAAATGAAATGAAATGAAATGAAATGAAATGAAATGAAATGAAATGAAATGAAATGAAATGAAATGAAATGAAATGAAATGAAATGAAATGAAATGAAATGAAATGAAATGAAATGAAATGAAATGAAATGAAATGAAATGAAATGAAATGAAATGAAATGAAATGAAATGAAATGAAATGAAATGAAATGAAATGAAATGAAATGAAATGAAATGAAATGAAATGAAATGAAATGAAATGAAATGAAATGAAATGAAATGAAATGAAATGAAATGAAATGAAATGAAATGAAATGAAATGAAATGAAATGAAATGAAATGAAATGAAATGAAATGAAATGAAATGAAATGAAATGAAATGAAATGAAATGAAATGAAATGAAATGAAATGAAATGAAATGAAATGAAATGAAATGAAATGAAATGAAATGAAATGAAATGAAATGAAATGAAATGAAATGAAATGAAATGAAATGAAATGAAATGAAATGAAATGAAATGAAATGAAATGAAATGAAATGAAATGAAATGAAATGAAATGAAATGAAATGAAATAAAATAAAATAAAAATAGCCTTTATTTCCCTTTGAAGTTATACATGCAAAATTTTTAAAGCTACGAGTTTCAATTGATTTCTAAAAAAAGTCAATCACAAAAAAAAATTGTCACCGTTTTGATACAATAAATGCAAATTCCATATGTTACAATTATTCCAAGTCAAAACAAAGTACATAGATTAATAATTATAAAATTGATGTATGTCAGAATAAATTCTAGTGTATGTTGAATGTCACTGTTGATTGCTTTATGATTAATTTTTAAAATTGTAAAGACTATACGATTGCAATTCTTTACAAATCATAACAAGTAAGTATTAAAATAATATACGCAGTTCCTACCATCATCACTATACTATTTCCCACTACAAAACTTAACAGTATCTTGACATTTTAACAAAGCAAACATACTTATTTAGCTGTAGTGTATTGCCTACGCTTGAAGGAAGGCAGTAAGCACGCGGCATGAAAAGTAGGTCATCTGTACAATTGTTCTTTTTTACTGAATGAGTGTTAACATCAATGTTTTGTTTTGATTCACCCTTGATTTATGTGGCTTTGTTGTTCAATTGTTCTGTTTGTCTATTTGATTCATGATTTCTTCTTCTGCGATTCGTAGTTTTGGGATTTGGATTAGTAAGTTTATGTTAAAATTATGAAGATTTTGGAAGTTTATTACTTGAATATTTGATCGTTAAAAAGTTAGAAATCGCGAGTACTTAATAACGAGCCATAATAAGTTTTTTTTTTTGTAAAGTTATCAACGTAGCTTGCAAAAAAATATGCATTTAATAATATGTAATAATAATATGTAAAATTAGATGCAAATTAAAAAAAAATTGTTTAAAATTAATGGACACTGTGCCTGTTAAATTATTGGGATGAATACTGTGGCTCCACAAACACAAGTTCCGTATGGGACTTAGCCTGGAGCTCAGGGTTTATGTCGAACGTACGCCAACATAAATAATGTAATGTAAGTTTATTTGTACTGTATAATGTACTCTCACTGTGTTTCGATAAATATAATATTTGTATTTGTATATTTGTATTTGTATCTAACATTTCAGCTAGCAACTAAAATAAATACTGAGGTTGATAAAATAATTTCTAATCTGTCAGTAGAATTTACGTAATAAAATAATAACTTGACCGAACTGTGACTCACGTTGCGTTAGTGCAGTCGTTCGATGACATTTCAAAGTTTATTGCACTTGAAAGAATTTGTGCATTTTTGGAAATAAAATGTGGTTGTACCAATTCAGAAGTTTTTTCTTCATGAAGTATGTCATGTAGCTAATTTTTGAGCATATAAATATAGTTTCTATTTTTTTAGCAGAGTCGTACATAAACAGCTTACTATGAAAAATATATCTCATAGAGACCTGTTTTCAATTGATTTTTCAATTGATAAGATTTACAAAAAAAAAAAACTATTGATATTTAGTGAGCCCAGTTGCACATGCATTTTAGATTACAAATCAAAATATTGCACACATCGACTGTTTTTTCATCACATCAACAAAATACAGTAAAAAGTTATCGAATAACAATTAAATTGTTGCAACTGTATAATGTCCGTATAAAATTCTTATGACATATGAAAGGTTAACGTCGCCAACGAAATGTTACAAACTCTTAGCAGACTCCTAATAATTCATGATTCTTAAAAAAACGTGTAGTCAAGAAGCCAAGTGAAAGGTCGGATAAAAATACAACGCAATGCAGCTTCCTGATTGGTCTGTCAGGTCGCTATGCAATTTTTCTTTACGGGCGAAGACACTACGAACGGACAATTCAGTTGATATTAGGCTGACCATATATCTATTACCTATATAAACTATCACGGTAATATATAATATTCGTTTGTAATAGTCATGTCTGTATGCATTAAGAATTCCAATTCTTAAGTGACATACGAAATCTTATATAGTAATAATCAGCTCAATTATTGTATTTATTGTTATATTTTACATATTAATAAGGCATAACAAAATGCTTTACCGCTGTTTTACTAATTTGATTTTTGTAGCAATTAATAGATCTTAATTGACTACTCTGTTAGCTTAGTGGCTCTGCCTTCTAATCCAGGGCTGCGGGTTCGATTCCCGCATAACACAAGTAATTATGAATATTTAAATTTGTAATTATTTGTGTTGAGTCTGGTCGTTTCTATGTATAATAAGTATGTATTTACAAAAGAAAAGTATATATGTATTATATCCGTTATCTAGTACCCATGATACAAGCGTAAGCTTAGTATGGGGCTAGATGGCGCTGTGTGATATGTCATGAAATATTTAAAAAAAATATATATAAGTACGAGTAGATGGTAATTTTAATTGACAGAGCAGTTTGTTCTGTAAATAGGTACTTGGGTAGAGTATGTGTCTGCTTATTATTTTATCTAAGTTTTACAACGACAGTTAACTTGCGACAGCGTTGATTGCTGCTCGTCTAAATTTTACCATTCCGCAATATTTATTGTTTAATGTTCATTGAAAAAGTTATTGCAAAAAGATACAAACTGTGTTTTAATTGTTTCATATTTTTTTGTTGTAACAACAGAAGTACTTGTTGAAAAGTACTTGTTTTTTGGCTTCTTCTTATCGAATGAGAGTGGCCAACTCTGGTGTCGAGAGTTTATCAAGCCGCCATACTAGACATAAAGCCGGGACCTACAATTCAACGAATTTTGATTTATGTGATAGTAAAATATAATAAAGTAGCCTTAAGATGTAAAAGATCTTTTCATCCTTCAATAATAAGACAACGGTAGGTCTCATAACCTTAAATGTCAAAGTCAAAGTCAAATCATTTATTGTATCATTGTGTTTTCAATAAAAATGTGTCTGGACGTATATGTATCTGACTGATGACCAACAAAATTAAATCAATAACATAGTTATATGATTATGCTGTGTAATAAATGGAAATATTACAAGCGCGTATCAACCTATGCGCTTGTACTTAACGTTTATACATTTATGTATCATTTAGGTTTTCTTATGGTGCACATTTGTTACGTAGTGTTGGATTCACTTTCTAGCAGGTAGTGATACTTTGGCCTCAGTATGTTACGGCTTTAGTTCCCTATATGAAATCAATTTATGCACTTGTTAGGGTTAACAACATTTCCATGTGGCCTCTTGCAGTACTTAAGACTCGAATGCATGTATTTTGTACAAAATTTTCATAAAAAAGAATGAGGAGAGAAGTATTCTGATATATGAACTTGTAGGTATGTTATTATTTAAAAAGTGATTATAAAATAAAAAGTTAATTTGAACTCCTTCGATGCATAAATTTAGAGAGGAGTAACGGCTCTCAGTAATTAAGAATACGGCTTAACGAAGTAAGCTAATCTATAATGAGTTTTATAATAATTATGTTGATGGTACTAGCCCTATCTAAGACTAGTTGATTCTAGTCCTATAGAGCTAGTAAGTACTACCTATATACCTAGAATCTATACAGAACAAGTTTATGGTTAGTTCCTTATGTGCATTTTATTCCGCTTCCTGATAAAAGCAGCTTCATTCACCACCTGTTTCTTCTTAACTAGGTAATTAAATCTACATTATTCTGTTTAGTTTTTTTACAATGCATTAAATTCAATCCATATTTCACTAGTAACTATATCACGTTGTATCAGGGCAAAAAGTAGCTTACTTATGTCACTCTTCGTTGCTCTACTTTATACTATCACCATTCCAGGAATTACAATTATCCGTCACTCCATTTGCGAAGCAAAACAAGCAGATTAATAAATGAATTCACAAACTTTAGCTTTTAAAAAAAATATGACAATGGGATTCCTAGTAAATACCTAAGTACTTTTATTGAAAATTATTTTTCTTAATCAATGACTTAACTAAATTATAATATCAAGGTGCTTATTCGTACTCTTTTAAGTATATGTAACGAAGCAAATAGGACATCGCGCCACATCG
Organism: Macaria liturata; assembly: GCA_964023185.1. NCBI lineage: Eukaryota > Metazoa > Arthropoda > Insecta > Lepidoptera > Geometridae > Macaria > Macaria liturata. The sequence continues at coordinate 3,451,847 of OZ026815.1, read as the reverse complement.
CTTTATAATAGAAATCAAGAAAGATGTCGAACGAAATCCTGCTTAAATCATCGTAACAGACACAAAGACCTCAGATAAACTCCAATTTTGTGATAATGATCGTTATAAATTGTGCAACACACGATCACTTTCTACACTAATGATTGCTGCAATGAAGATGGTAGTGATTCTCATCTAATAGCTTACCCAGGTCAACGCAATATTGAAACCGAATTGCAATCAAATAGTCATTCACCTAAACGAGTGTTCTTACTTGAGTTTATACAGAGTGTTGCTTAAAATAATTAAATATTACATTAAATTAAGTCTATTTCATAATGTTTACACTCATTCAAAACTAAACTTTAGGCTTAGGTTAGCTATAGCTATAGCTAAGAGTACCTATAGGCAAGTGAACGTATAAACTTAAAAAATATTTTTTTGTTCATCAGGAGTAGGAAATGCTACAGAATAGTTTTCGGGTAACGGTTAAACATTTTTTATATAAAATACTTAAATAATTCAAACACCATGTATCCAACAATTAGGGAGGTGTTAGAAAATCACACCGGAAGCGAAATGACTCGATTGCCATCGAAACGCGTACTCGATAGTTTTCCGATGCGTTACGTCGATACAACTCCTTGTTTTTTCTCACGACTATTAGATAACGCACTTGAATTTAAACTAACGTTAGCACCTCATCACTATTGGCACACGTACAGAAATATCACAAGAGAAATTAAGTCTTATTTAAATGTGTTAAGGTTTTAAATTGTTTGAAGTTTAAGCATGCAGGTTAGATGATGGTTTGGATACTCTTTTGAGTAATTCACACATACGCGTTTAGTTTCATCTTCGCGTGGATTTCAAGAGTTTGGAATGAGACTAATGTTGATTGCGTGACTGTTATCGATTTATATAGAAAGTGGGTGAAGGAAACCCTTTTAGAGATAAATGGAGAGGTAGCAGGTATGTCGTGTGTTATGAAATGTGTCTATTGATTTTCTGCTTTCCCGTTTTAGTTAGCTTGTTAGTGTCTTGTATTCTATTATATTGCTAGTTTTTTGCTGCGCTTTGTGTAATTGAAATTACTTTTTACCTATATGTGAATCTAAAGATTATATAAACGAAAATTTACTAGATAAGTCAAATAAACGTTAAGGAGAATACCCAAATTTGTTTTTTTAGTTACTATGTGTTTAATGACTTTGTATTTGTACCAAGTACAATCAGAGGCGCGAAGTAACATAGCAAACTCATTGCCCTTTTGCAATAGTTCCGACTGCATTAGAAAGCTAGATCAAGGAAACACGCACAATAGCTGTTATTAATAGTTCCCATTACAGCTGTTTCCACACAAGCTTGCTGCGACTTTTTATCTGATGTGCGCCGTAACTACCGATTTTATCCCATCCCTATGTTGTGTAGAGCGAATCTGTTTTTTTTTTTTTCTAAAAGTCATAGCTATTAGCTGTAACTAGGATGAAATCTATTTGTGAGTAAAATGTTCAAATATCTTGTTCAAAGTTGTAGTAAAGATTCTTGAAATATCTATCCATAAACGTAACTCTATTAAATGTTTTCTGAAAATTCTTATAACTTGCATACACGAGCCTTTTCTAACAATGTTTATACGTACTATTTTGTACCTGTATTATACCAATTCATATACACATTTTATTAACTTTTGACCATCCCTCCTCCTCGAGTATTTTATTCCTCTTTATTAAGGGTTGTGATTCCGCTGAATTAATTAAGAGGAACGTTTTTTGAGCTAGTATCTACTTCTAAATATTCTTCTTATCGAATGAGAGTGGCCAACTCTGGTGTCGAGAGTTAAAGTCTAAATATTAGCTTACCAAAAATATGTATCGAGAAATCTGAACAAAATAGCAAGAAGACAAGACAGTTGCAAAAGAGGTGGCTTTAATTGGGTAAAGCTGTTGTAACCCTGTCACGATGCGCCGACCGCGACCGCAGCTAAACAAATACCAGGTCAAATGGCACCTAATAAAACTCACACTTATTTGTTGAATATTTTTCGTATTATTTTTTTGTTTGTTTTCGGTTCATTGTTGAATTATTACAATCGATGATCTGTCTATTTATAGCATGGTAATTTTGACATCTGTCATCTTAATACCCATGTCGCTCATTGGATGTAAAATAAATTAAAGGCAATACATAGCGAAGCCTTGCGGTGTTATGCGTGTTATCTAGGGATTATTCTGTGATAAAGGTAGCGTATGACATTCTTAGGGCCTCATACTACCACTATATCTTTAATCACGATGATGCGTCGTTCCATGAAAGTTGAATAAACTAATCAATGAAAAAACCTGCCTCGTAAAATAAACCTATAAAAAATAAACTAAAAGATTTATTATAATCATAATATTGACATCCAAAATTGTGTTTTACTATTAGTATTTACAAATTACAAATAAAAAACAAAGCTTCGTTAAAAAAATATCTCTCTTAACGCTTATTCTTTTATATTCTTGTTGTATTTTTTAACACAATTAAGAGGTGTGCAATTAATGTATTATTCATGCCTTTGATAAAATAAAACCATTGTATAGAGTTTGCTACCGTTTCAACTTGCCTGTCAGTTTAAATTTGCAGCAATTGTTTTAGGAAAAATAAACCAAATAATTTATTTATCGGATCGCTCAGCTGGAGATTTGCGTGGGCTCATGAATTAAATTAGTCGTTAATTTTTCGAAAAAGCCTTAATCATAAGTTGCATCAAAGAATTCCTCTTTTAAGTATACTTGAGTTTATTTTTTATTTTAATCAGGTGCTGCTTGTAATTCAATACTCGAAAAGGTTTTTGAGATCACAAGTTTTTGTAGCTTCAATCTAATATTTTCAACTCACATATTTTACGGAAAAAT